>BGPR01046776.1:0-11958 GCA_013235015.1 Araneus ventricosus
TATCCACGTTCATTTAAATCTGCGATAGAAGAAAGATTTTTCGATGTAAACGTGTTTTCTTTCATACAGTTAATATTTAGTTACTGTGTTTTTTCCTTTTCTTGAATTTTTCATGATCGGTAAATTCAATTCTAATAACAGGAGAAAAATTGCTGTTCATTCCAACATTCTGGCGTTGTGAATTGAACGTTTTATCTTGTATTCTCTCTGTGAGGTTAAATTTTTGTCGGAAAGAAACAGAAAGGCCGGCAACCAGGGTGTCTTAACCAAGGTAAACATCAACTGGAACAGAAAGTAGTGTATTTTCTTTCTTACCGTGTCTGGTGTTAAAAAGCAAAATAAAATATTATTTATACTGTCTTGATATCCCATCCCCCCCCCCCCCCCCAAAAAAAAAAACTGACGTCCGACACAACACTATTCCAATTTGCCCTCGTCCTATTAGCACGAGATACAATACGATGTATCCACGATGTTGTTCGATATCCTGGATGCCACGCAATATTGTGAAGATATCGTAGCAATATTTGTAGAGCATTTTTTGCTAATTAAGACTTGATATCATGGTGCCATCTCCCCACAACTGACGCCGAGACATCTCTATTCCAATTTGTCTTCATCCTATTAGCACAAGATATACGATGTATCCACGATGGTGTTTTATATCCTGGATGCCACGCAATATCGTGAAGATATCGTAGCAATATTTTAGGGCTTCTTGTGCTAATTGGGACACCTCACTGCGTCTTTTCTTTGACTTTGATTGATAGTAGTTTTTAGAGAACGTTGGAATCGCAAGTAGGACTACGGAATCCTTTATTAATCTTCATGTCCGATCTAGTCCAGTTTGCCCTTAGCAATAAATCATTGTTAAAAAAATTAGAATGCAGCATCTTGCATACTAAAATTCTTTATTATGGACGCTGAGCAACCATTTATTATGGGTATAAGTTGTCAAACCCTTCTAGTCCTTGGCCTTGGAACACACCCTGCTCCCCCCCGGTCCGTGGGCTGAAGGAAGTGCAGCTGCGTCCTTCAAGGACGTTCGATTCAGATGAGGTTATGAATCGTGATGAGAAGGCCATCGAATGCGTACGTAATTAAATTTTACCGCTGCCTTTGGTAGAGTTTGATGATGCAATACCATTAAGAAAGCTTTCTGCGTGGCGCCTTGGCGAAACTCGTCCTTTCCAGTCTATCCAACGAAGTGATTTGACTATTTGAGCTGTCAGATACATTCAGTAATGAACATTAGATTGTTAAAAAGTTTATTTCTGCTTGAACTGATGTCCTGCAACTCCTACCCAAGATGTTTCTGATGATATTTAATCCGTGGGTGTACAAGATATAATAAACAAGTTATAACCCATCGGTGCCGTAACTTGTTACTCGGGTCTTTGTACAGAGTTGTTTTCTAATTTCTTTATGTTGATAGTTTGTCAATGCCATATCATGGGTACCGAATTTCCCCTAGGCTTCTACTAACACGATTATTTATAGACAGTTAAAATTAGCTGCCGGTACTTTCAGATATAGGCAGCTGAAACTGATAGACCAGAGAAAGTGGCCGCATCCAGAGGCCCGGGCGCATATTTACAAACCCTACCCTGATAGAACTGAGGCAGGAAATCAATCACTATCATTGGCTACGAGGAGCAGTGACGTCGTTTTCAGCTCTCGCACGAAGCGTACGGCAATCATAACAAAACAAGAGTTGTCCTACTTTTCTTCTCCATTTTCCCACAGTTGAGCACAGAAAACATTCTTCCTTGCGTTGTAATATTTTTAAAAATGATATTATTTTTTAAAATATCATAAAAAATAAAACATCCCACACTGTAAGAAATTATACTAATGAAAAGTACACGCACGAGAGCAAAGAACGACGTCATCGGCTTTCGGCGAAGCGAGCCAATCATATTGTCAGATTTCCCGCCTCAGTTCTATCAGGGTAGGGTTTGTAAATATGCGGCCCAAGCAACTACAAAGGCGCCAAAACGGGAGTGTGGAGGAGAAAAAAATGGTATGATAGAATAGAGAGCTCCGGAAAATCGGGAATTATTTTTCCCTTTCATATTGGTGCCCCTTCCCATTACCTTGAATACCATTAAGAACAGTGGCGTTGCGGAATTTTTTGATTTTGTCGGTAGCTATTGTGTTGGTGAGAGAAGTTTTTCTGAACTGGAAAAGTATCAAAACGTATCTGCGATCCACCATGTCCCAGGAGCGATAAGTTGGCTTTGCAACATTGTCGATTGAACAGGATATTTGTTTCCAAATGTTGTGACGGACCAGTGTGATTATTCAGGAATTTTTAGCCTAAAACGGTGAGCCCTATACTCACAGGCATCTTTACATAATCGTGAGGGTGTCTTTTCAAACCGCCGCTGATGTTAAAAGCGTAGGATTTCTTTACTCGCGTGACTCTTTCGTTTCTCGAAGTTTCTCGTAAGTTTTTAAGTTTAAGTAAGCATTTTTCGTAACTTCTGTTGTTACCCTTTGTCTCTAAAATAAAACATTAGTTATGTTTTTAACATATGTCATTACCGAGATATAGAGGATCGCGTCACCAATTTATGCGTATTTTTGCCCAACTTTGCGACTCAGTCACTGAACTACAATTCCGATTTTCATTTTTTTTTGTAACTTCTGTTGTTACTCTTTATCTCCAAAATAAGACATTAGCTATGTTTTTAACATATGTAGTTACCGAGCTATAGAGGATCTCCCATACCAAGTTTTGTGGCGATTTGGCGTGTGAATCAATTTCCTTCCTGAGACCCCAACGAGAGGAGCGTAGTCCTACGTTAAAAACTGATTATGAGATACCAAAAATGCCTTCATAATGGTTAAAAATTGTGTAGAAAATTAATTTACTGTAAGTTATGTCCTGTAGTATTGTTATTCTATTAGAAGTTAATTGTATTTTTTTTAATAAAAATGCAATATTACTTCCCAGATGCTCCATGTAATATTTTTTACGTAGAAAATTGTTTCTTAAAAGTGAATTATCTTCAAATACAGTAGAGTCTCCTTACAACGAAGTCTCCCTACAGCGAATTTCTCCCTATAACGAAATTTTTAATCGGAAAGTTAAATAATATTCAAAATATTCTCCATATAACGAAGTGGTTGTCTCCCTGTAACGAATTTTTTCAGACCTTTATCTTTTCGATTTTTGTCATTTTTGAAGAAAGTTGCTAATTTCTGTGCACACAAATCGCTTACACTTGCCTGTTTCTGGAACCACTCGCATTGTTCATTCCAGCGATAACACATAACAATAGAATGCTATGTGAAGGGTAATGCAGTTGTGGGGACCTGGGTTTCTACAGAAGGAGAAACATTTCTACGGGTCAAGATTCCAAGAATCGGGGTGGAAACAGCAAATGGATGTGACAATACGCATTTTATGTTTGTCCATACTAGTACATATTATTCTCTAAATTGGTGAATTGTCTTCACTTTTGAGCATTTTGTTTATACAATAAAAATTAGTATAATTGTAACAAATTTATAATAAATATTACTTCATTTTTAATTGAAAGTCATAATTAAATATTTTTGAAATTATAGCATATACTAAAAGGTTTGTAACATTTACTTAAATAACTGCAAAAATCTCTAATCTCCGTATAACGAGATTTTCTCTATAACGAATTTTTCAACTGGAACCAAGCGATTTCGTTATAGGGAGATTCCACTGTATATCAATTACTCTGAAATACATTAGGATCCTGTTCAATCTGATTATATTTTTCCGTACTATCTGTCAGCTTCTGACTATAGTTACAATATCTGTTTATTAATGTTTTTTTACTTATTGGTAGTATAATTTTAGTAGTATCTTGAAAATGAATAGCGACTAACAAATGTTTAAGTAATTTTGCTCTTACACGTGTTACTTAAACAGAAAAAAATCAATGGGATTATTATAGTCGTGACGTCACCACAGCCGAAATTCAAAATTGCAAGCTCTGTTCCAATCTAAATCTCTTGTTTCTATAAAAATAAAAGAAAAATTGGAACGTTTATCTTATTAAACTAAACTATCTCTAATGTGTAAAAAATCTAAAAAATATTGATGCCGTATAATAATGGTCAAGAAAAGGAAGTCTTGATAATGATACTCTCAAAGTGACCAGACACTGACCTCAGCTCACCTCTAAGGCAGTCGATAAAAACCATAAAGTAAGTGGTCTTGAAAACAATACCTTGAACTGTTTTTATACTTCACATCGTTACCGAGTTTTCTAACTAAAGAATTAAGTTAATTCCTGTAGAACAATGAAATAATCTTCTAGAATAAGTTCCACCTTTTCTTCTATCTTGATATATGGTAGAGTTTCCGGAAATCTCTTCGAATTTAGATGAATAAGAAAGCTTCTGTTCCGAAAGGAATTCTGTAGCTCTTATTATTATATTTATTATTAAGTAATCTAACAGCAGTTATATTATTATAAACACAATAAATTATTTTATGGAAGTTTATTAAAGCATGAATTCGATTACTTTATTGTTGTCAAATGGCTTTCGTGATATTTTAGAATACGAGAATGTCTGAAACGGATTTTAAAGAAACAGAAGGAAAAAAACTTCATTTCTATGTTTATGAAGTTTATTTTAAAAATATGAGAAATGAGATTACGAATAGGACATTTTTTTGCCTGTAAAAAATATTTCGCGCTGTGACCAGAGACATGCACTTATTTAAGTACAAATACATGCTTCTTAGTCAGTTTGTTCCAAAATGGTATATTTCCCTGAAATAAAACAACCAACTTTTTTAAAAACTTAAAATTGCGTTAGTTAGGAACGTAAAAATTTCTGAATGATATGAAAGTTGATAAAATTCCTCGACGTAACTTAAATAGCCCTCGTATTGCTTCAAAACGGGACGTTAATATAACTAAAATAAACAAAACAAACAATTCCTCGACGTAACTTGCGATGAAGACGAGTTAGAATTTAAACTGTAAACAACCAAACGGTCGAATGTGATATATATCCGATGAATTAGATTTTTCTGCATTTTTAAAGTTAATTCTTTTTCTCACCACTTAAATTTAAAAATAAAACACTTTTACTTCTGAGTCGCACTCGCCTTCGATTTCATTTTTTTTTTCCAAAATCTAATTACTGTAACTTTAACTGACATTGATCTGACCGTTCCAATAGCATCAGAAGTCTCCATAGAATGGCAGGATTATTGTTTAGCAACGGATTCGGAAACCCTCAGCACTTTTGAGCATGCGCCGGGTGGAGTAATTTTCATCAAAATAGGGAGAAAGTGAGGAATGGAAAGGTGATGTTTACATTTTACTGAGCGTGATCTAACAAAGAACTCCGGAAATGCGCTCATATGGACTCATTGCCTGACACCCTCCGGTGTAAAATCGTCCACAAATGGTAGTCTCGGAATTCGTTGCTGAATAGCACCATATTTCTGTAGTCCCAGTTCCCAAATGAGGGGAAAATCCCTTTTCGAATGCATAATAGCCTAGACCAGCGGTTCCCAACCCATGGGCCGCGGCCCACTTGTGGGCCGTGGATAGAGTATTAGTGGGCCTCGGAACGCTAGTCAAGACTCGAAGTTAGGGGAGACTCATGAGTCTTCACTCGCTTTTTGCTTTATAAAGCAATGTATTTTTATTCCTTTTACAGTAAGCTTCACTAATTACTGACATATACATGCATATAAATATATATATTTATATTTCTTAATGTATATTTAGTTAGTGGGCCTCAACTTATTTTTTTCACAACAGGTGGTCCGCACAACCCAAAAGGTTGGGAAACGCTGGCCTAGACAGCATTGCTAATTGTCTCTTTTTGTCTTTGGCCTTTGTACAAAGAGCACGTTTCTTCTATTTCTGGTCCTAGTTCGACAGAATAACTTCAAAATTGTCGCTAAGATGAAAATTTTGGCCTATAGGCGAAGACAAACAATATAAGACGTCTTTCAACTGAAAACTCACCTCCTCATTTACCACTTTTGTTACTTAAATAAATCTTAGATTTGTTACTTAGATCTCTATTGCAAAGACCGTCAGCTATTGCAATGTTGCATAATTTATCCGGAAGTAACCCATCTCAAATTCCCATTTGATCGAAGCGATGAAAACTGCGTTTGAAAACGAATGCAGATAAATTTCCGCGATAAACTTAGTTAATAAACGCGCTATTTCGCACTTGAACCACTAGCTTCGATGTAAGGCAGGCCATTTACACACCATTGCTTTTTCTTTATTGCAAACAAGGTCTGCTTCTCTCGAGTGTGACCAAACAAAGCTATTCTCTCCGAAAACTGAGAACTCAATTAAGGGATACTCTTGTAAGCAGTGTTTAAACAACGCTTTCGACGGCTCTTCAGCATTTCATCACTACTTGAAGATGAGTCCCCGTTTGCTCAAATTCCCTTTCTCTCCCCAAAAAACTTTCGTTTTCCTCATCATCCAGAACAACAGATGAGTGACGTCACTCTTGCGTCATCCGACGGTCACGGTCAAAAGGAAAAAACTTCCGCAACCCAGTATAACATCAATTTAGCTTCTTTTTTTAAAGGATTTCGTCGGGCGATTAGCTGAAGATGTGCCTAAAGAGTGGACGCAACCACTTTTAATGCTTGACCGCTATAGCGGTCAGTGTGACGGTCCAGCGTTTTAAGGTATTTTTCCTCGTTAGGTAATCGATTACTTGAGTGCTCTATTGTTTTTTCATGAACCGTTAAAATAATATACAATGCAAATTGGAGAAATTTTCCTCATGGTTTGAGCTGGCAATGCTGAGGCCAGTTTCATGTAAGAAGTGTAATTCCTTCCTTTTCTGAGATGTTTCAGTGTCCTAATTGGCAAACAATCACTCAGCTTTGACAAACAGCGGGCGAGTTTCATGCTGCTTCTTCAATTATTTTGTGACAAATTGCGCGAAGATTTCATTTTGAAATGTACTAGCTTCTCTGTCATAAGAAGTCTCTGTGTTGGAGAGTTTCTTGCTTCTTCAATTATTTTGTGAAATATTGCGTGAAGATTTCATTTTGCAATGTACAGCTTCTCAGTCCTATGAAGTCTCTGTGTTGGCAAGTTTCATGCTTCTTCAATTATTTTGTGACAAATTACGCGAAGATTTCATTTTGCAATGTACAGCTTCTCTGTCCTAAGAAGTCTCTGTGCTGGCGAGTTTCATGCTTCTTCAATTATTTTTTGAAAATTTGCTTGAAGATTTGATTTTGAAATGTACTAGCTTCTCTATCATAAGAAGTCTCTGTGTTGGCGAGTTTCATGCTTCTTCAATTATTTTGTGAAAAATTACGCGAAGATTTCATTTTGCTTCTCTGTCCTAAGAAGTCTCTGTTTTACTTCTTTATCAACCGAAACCAGTTCTCACTTAACCGAAAATTATTTATAAATTTGTTTCAACAACGATGAGTTTGTTTGTATTTGATATAACATGCTTGAGGTGAAAACAACTGTCTACATTAAGAAACTTTGCTCGATGGTGTGGGATTTTTCTAATGCTCTTACCTGTTTCACGCAAAATTATTACTTTCTTATATATACAAAGTATTTGTAAAGGAAGTTTTTCATCGTCAAAAATTCGACCTCGTGACTTTGGGAAATGTAAAACGTTCATATTCATCAGACATCAAAATTAGCATTTTTTGAATTATGTCTGTGCGTCTGTACCTGTGAATATGAACATGATAACTGAAAACAAGAAGCTAGTTGTTATGTAGCCTTGCACCAAAATTTCAGATTTGTTTCAAAATTTGAACCAGATCTGTCTACTAAAAAGAGCTACTGTAAGACACAAGTATAGACTATAAGACGCAGTATAGCCACAACTGGTTTTTGCAAAATTAAACTAAACTCAACCAACTTAATCATCCTAGGCACATACATAATTTTTTTTCATTATAAAAACCAGCAGGAGTGGTCTCCCCTAAACTTTCTCATATACTCCTAACACATGTAGAGAAAAAATAACCTAAAAGGCAGTAAAACAAACAAGAACCTATAACGCAGTTGAGGAAAAAAAAATAATCGAAACGTTAACCGATTGACAAAAAATTGGTCACAAATCTACCATTAAGGTAAGAAGGCCAAATACAAAATTTCAATTATCAAAGTAATATTTTAAAGAAGTTATTGCGTTCAAAAGTATGCGATTATACAGACAGTCAACCCTTTGACGGATTTAATCCAAAATTTGATACAATCCTACATTCCTGATAATAAAAAATATGTACCAAATGTTATACACCTAGCTATTTAAGTTTGTGAGCTATCGCGTTCACATTAACACGGACATACAGACAGACTTCCCGTGGACAAATTTTGTCCAAACCTTGAAAAAAATCTACAAATTATGTGTAAAGACTACGTACCAAATTTCATCCCTGTAGCTTTAATAGTTTTTGAGTTATCGTGTTCAGAGACAGACATAATTAGAAAATTGTGTTTTTCGGACTCAGGGAGGTCTAAAACGTGGAGATTCGTCAAAATCTCGAGTTCGAATTTTTTGACGATTACAATACTTTCTCTTTGTATACTTAGTTTACAAGGAAGTAAAAATACTTTACAGAAGGAGAGCATAGGCATATTGTTCCTGTATTTTTAGTAACCGCATTTATTTGTATGTTCTTTTCTACTCTGCTCAGAAAAAAACGTTAAATATATTTTGAAAAAACATCACTGAAAGAGTAAATTTAGATGATAATGGATAATTCTTGTATTAATACAAACTAGCAGTACGCGCACGGCGTTGCCCGTGGAATCAGGACTTCAACAAAATGAAAAAAAAACAAAACGCCCACAATGACATGAAAAAGTTTTGAAAACAAAATCAAAACAAAAGATACACATTATTGATTTTCCCGCTTATTTTTTTTTCACGATAAACAATAATAAAATATTGTAGCGTGAAAATTATTATACTGCAAGCTAAGTATGCGAGACGAATAAATACATTAAGATACTGCCGAAAATAATAATCAGTCATTCAATTCAAGGTTATGTCGTCACCTCCCCTTCAGCCAATCACATAGCCATCTGAGTTCCGAAGTGCGTGCCGCGCGAGGAACTCTCTCCATAAAAATAACTCTCAACCACCCAGAAAAAAATTAATTTAAAAAAACTTGAAAAGATATTTTAACCGTTGTTGTTTTAAATCCGACATAACCGTTCTAGTTATAAGCTGAAAAAAATTGAAAATAATAGTATTATTAGGAAGTCGGATGCAACAAATTTAAAATCAAAAGTAACATCTTCATGCCAAAACTGGGTATTTTTTAAAAATTTCTCAAAATTCAGTAAATTGCGTTAGAAATTCAAAACTAACTTCATTAGAACGGAAATCGCATGCTCTTTCCGATGGTGTATATATTTTTATCGTAAACTTATTCGTAACCATTCTATTGAGAAATTAGTGCGAAAAATCAACCAAAACAACACAAAACATTAAATAAAAAAATTTCTAGATTAAAATTTAAAATTTCGGCTTCGAGGTGCATTCAGTCACCATTACGACTACCTGTGTGCCAAATTTCATGGCTGTAAGTGCGATAGATTCGTCTGGACATCGCAGACAAACACACACACACGCGCACAAACATTGCCTTTTATAAGTATAGATAGAGAGCAATACGCAGGCGTAATCATTTTTAACCACATAATAAGTAACGTTCTTACGCGCAAACGCATGAGAAACTCAAGGACAGAACTTGCCAGATTTTTTTTCCCTCGATCTGAAATATATGCCACTTATTTCAGTATCTCTAATTTGGAAAGCATTTAAACATATCATAATATTCAATGTTTAAACTTGTGAATCAAACAGCGATTCCGAAAGCATATAGCTAGAACTTAAGGAAAGAAGCATATTTGTTCCTCTCTTTTCTTGCACAAATCGGGTATGTTTTTGACCTTACTTGATTCCACGCAGTTGAGTAAATTTGTGAACTAGTCGAGCGTAAATCTCATGAAAGGATGGAAGGCGGCCAGTTCAAAGTGAAACCACTGACTTGGGGATGACAAATTCCCAGGATCTTCTGTAAACATCAGAAAGTTTCTTGACTCCTGTGATCCGTGATAGCCTTACAATTGCCTGTCTTCTGTACACACAGTAAATTCAGTAGCTTGACGAAGATTTTTACAATGTTTTCATTTAAAAATAAATTACTATAGTGGTCTATTAACCCGTAAAAGCCCGATTTCTTAAAAATGGATTTTAAAATGTTTTTTCACTTCTATTTCTTGGATAAAACATGGGAAAAATATTTTGAAAAATCCTATTTTGTTTTAAGTAAGGTATATGGCTAAAAACAGTTTGTTACCAACTGACAACACTGGGCTTTTTATTTCAGAAAAAAATTTCCTTGATAAAATTTTATTATGTCAAACACAGATGAATTTTAATAAATAATACGGATAAGGAATTTCCTTCAACATTGTAGCATAAAATATGGTATTTTGAAGCGCGCAAAGCTAAAAAGATGCAGCCTCAAGTGAAAAATATCCTTTATTATTTTTTTATCAGCACTCAGGCTGCCAACTATATGTTGTAAATAGGTTTAATGAAAATTTCAGCATGTATCCTATTGGCAACAGCAGGCATTAGAGCTCAGTCTTATTCTCAAGATTTTAGAAGACAAAATTGGGTATGGTGCTTAAAGGCAACACTGGGCCTTTAAGGGTTAATTTAATCTGGAAGATATGTCATGCTGTTTAAAATCTTGATGTTATTCACCTCTGTTTATAATTATTAGATATCGTTATTTACAAGTGGACTTCGACAGTAAGATATTAAATACAGAAAGATAAAATTAACAGCAGTTATTAACAGAGAAAAACGACGTTTTCTGCCATTACTCAAAATGTGAATAAATCAAAAACAAATTTTTTGTCTAGTTTGTTTTGAGCTTCTTTGCTGAAACTACGTAAGGCCTACTTTAGGACAGACCTCAGCAATTTCGAACCGTGGTTTAAGCCTTTACACACGAGAGCCGACTCTCGGCCACCATTCTAGACAGTGGCGAATGCAGAATTCAGGTCTGGGGGAGGTTGGCTGAGGTCATAAAATTTTTGCATCGTCGTGACGAATGTCAAATGTCATGGTTTATGTAAACCAAAACACTTTAACTTTACAGACTTCACTCACCTGACAATTAGAATCATCATAAAGAACAGTACAATACTTTCGATAATTCAATAAAAAATACAATGAAATGTCTTCGACCGCGTCAACGCTACAAAAGTAGGAAACTTTTCGATCCTGTTAAGCCAGAAAGCAATGTTGTTACGTTTTTGTTATTTTTTTAAAAAGGGGAAATTAAGAAAAAACAGTTGTATGATTTTAAATAAAGTCAAGAATTCTGGTTTAGCTCGGGGGGGTTGGGCTGCAGCTCGATAGCCACTGTTTCTAGATGGTGCGGTGCATCAATTTTACGTTTCTTGATTTCGATGATTAAAAAACTACCTACGAAGTTGTAAGAAGTTGTCGAATAATTTTTCAGAAAAAATGAACTTACACAAACTTATTTTTTACGTTACAGAGCAATAATATGAGCTCTTGTAAATCGGTGAATAATTATGCATCTAATTACTTTTCCGAGTGCAAAGTGTCAATAACGAAACGTCAACTCTCCAAACTTTGCGTTACACCAACGTTCTAGAAACGGAGATTCTACTTAGGTAGCCGGTTCGTAACAATGACACCAATTGTTTCTCTCAGTCTCGGGAGGGGGTATCCTCACGGAATTTAGGGAGAAAAAAGGGGATAAAATAGTAATACACAGGACTGGTAGTGAAATATTTATGCATAGTCCCGTATATGTAATGGATGTAAGGGCAACACTAATTATAAAGAATATTTTAACAAATTGAAACAAAAGTTCTAAAAACAGAAAATTTCTCACTTTCCTTTCTTTGAAATAAAAGCATTTGAAATAAATATTGGTGC
>BGPR01046777.1:0-11958 GCA_013235015.1 Araneus ventricosus
ATATGATAAAATTTCAAGAATGGATTCAGGGTTTTTATTTTGAGTGGCTAAGAAATTTTCTACCGTAAATTTAATATAGAATCTTGTGGTATCAATTTCCTTGAATGATATCAAGAACAAATTTTAACACTGTTGATTGATTTGTTTGGTTTTATGACGAAAGAGACAGGTTTCACCATATCGCGCCAATCATCTGGTAGAAACAGTTCTAAGCCAAGATAAAACCGAAAATACTACCTTTCATCAAACAATTTCATTTCAATTATTTTATTCCTTTTAAAATTAGCATATCCAATCCTAAGATATATGATATTTATTTTCAAAAATGCATTCTTAATATAATATTTTAAACCTAAACTGCCGAAAACATGCACGGAAAAGAATTCATAGCCCCACAGAGCAATAAAGAATAAAGTAAAATAAATTTGAACGAAGTAATGAAATTGTTGGTTAAATTTGCTTTTATAATAGTTTTCCAATAAGCAAATGTTTCAAATTCTGAATTAATTTTTATAATTGCTAAATTTACGTATCAAAAATAAGGGAGGGGTTAGAAAATGTTACTGAATAACATTTAGTTTCGAAACTGGTACATTATAACAATGGATTGCAAATTCACTTCTTTTTTACAATCTTCAATCAATAAAAAATATCAATAAATGGAATGTCCTTTTTATATTTCCAGAGAAAAATAAAATGGCAACACAGAGAAATTTATCCAATTCCATGCACATTTTTTTATAAATTACAGAAAAGGAAAATTTTAAATAATTAAATAGAGTACGACAAAGAAATAATAGTTTTTTTCATCTAATCAGTTAAAACACTTCAGTAACAGAAAATTCATTGTTTTTTTTTACATTGCTAAAATAACTGTATGATCTTTGCCGAAGCTTGCTAATTAAAACCAGTTTGATGGTCTTGTTAATACTTCTCTGCTAATTAAAAGTACACTTTTAATTAGCTTCCAGCAAGCATTAATGAAAATAACAACGATATCAATAAATTCGATTAATGTTACAAGAAAATTGTATCCATACTTAACGAATAATAGCGAATAAGTTAATTTTGAAAATCTATCGAATTCAGATACTTTAATTCAATATATGTTTCATAAAATATTTATTTGGCTTGATAACTTAATATTTATATTCATGATGTTTCACAATTCGTGAGACAAATTTTAAGCGGTGATACTTAACATCACAGCATCCCCCCGAACTCGGAGCTAGGACGGCTCCCTGTCGGTTGGTTGGGTATACGTGAAACTTTATTGTAAACTGTACACATCAACAAATATTTTTGTACTGAATATATGGGACCAAGCGACGCGTTAAAACTTAAAGACAAGACATAGACTTGGAAGGAAACATGATTTGCTTAGTTACAGCATAATTTAAAAATGCTTCTTTGCAGCAATTTTTACAAATTAAATTTACTCATAATCGCATCTACCAATGATAATACATGATGAATAGCGTCGATGAAGTGCTTGGCGAGAATTTATCGATAGACTTCATTGAAGACGTCGATTGAACATTCCTTCTGGCTCTACGTTTTCTAAAATATAGGTGGTGTTATTGCAATTGCACACTAGTCACACAATCGACATTGCCAATGATGAGTTACTCTTGTTGGACGGAATCTTGAACTATTATTATAAAAAAATGCTTGAAGTACTTTTCAGCGATGCTCTCTCAAACACCTTGCATTTGGTAATTTCTGACATCTACTTTGGAAAATAAAAAATGTATTAATAAGCTGAAGGAAAAGAGAGGAAATAAAGAATAAGGAAATATATAAGGAAATTAATGTTATGAAAAATCTTCCTGGTTGTGTAAAGAAATCTGTATCCTATTGGCTGCAATGGAATAAATTAAAGTTCCGGACTACTTCTTGATATGAATCGGTAATATTTCGTAAAAATATTTATGATAAATAATTATCAAACAATATAAGTAAATATTTCATTCTACTTCAAAACTGTATTCGCAACAAACTATAACTATACATACAACCGTTCACGAATTATATTCTGAAATTTGAAATACTTATAGAGGATATTTTCAATAATTAATCATTTTCATATGCATTGAATAAACTTTATTGCTATAATAGCACCCTACAATGCGTAAAATTTACAAGATTATACTGAAAAATATTTTAACAGTAACCAGTTTCATGCCTGAGTACAAGAATCCATAATGAAACTTCTAATTAAAATCCCTAGAGTAGTCAAAACACAATTGCTTCGTAAATTCCAACTGCTGTTGTACTACATAGATTACATATTGATCAGGAGAATTAAAGAAACCAATACTCTTATGCTCAAACATACTACTTCACAATATTCTCTCGCTGAACAAATTAATTGGTTTTTGGAGTTGAAAGCGGGAAGATCCAAGAACTGAATCCTTCAACAGTTTAGTTTGGTGAGAGCGAGAAAGTAACTAATTTGGATTCAAGCACTCTGCAATTTTATTGGAAATTGTTCTGCAACATCGGCTGATAAGAATGCGCGATATCGTGTTTCATAGTTTATTTTCTATTATAGTTTGAAAGGAGTTTGCGAGCTTCTTGAAAATGGTGCTTCGTTTAAAGTCTATGTTCGAGCAAAGTGCGAATATTTTTAAATCTCTGACTAATATCCCTTATGAATCAGAATACTTATTCTAGATCATAATTATTAATGATTGTAAAATTAACACTGCAATATGTATTAATATAAACATGTGATATTATCCCATCAACAGCGTTTCTTTGCCCACTCCTTTGCCAGTTTATTTTAAGAAAACCGAATATTTCGAAGAAATAATGTAATTTTCGTTGTTGAAGAAAACCCTGCAATTAAGATTAGAAAAAAATACTGTTTACATTATCTGGCGACCTAAATCACCCGCTTGAAACCCAAAAGAACATTAAAAAAATATAGAAAAGAGATTGTATTATAGATTCAATATCCTTCATGAACTCAAGAAGATGGTTTAAGATTGTAGTGCAAGCCTCGTATCCTCGTTTAAAATGACCAAATGTTCTCAAAAATTAAGAATTGTAAACGAAATAACTTAAATAAGGATAAAATAAAAATAATAAATGAGGTTACTATTGAAGGTATTACTTACCAGCGTTCATGGCATGCAACAGCGAAATGGATTTTATACAAAATATCTGTACCTTAAAGAGGCAGAGCCTGAAGAAATCCAAGTCCAAGTTTCAGGTTATTGGTGTTTTGAAGCATAATATGATTTCGCATCAAGACATAACATTGTAAGTCTGCTAACGATTCTCCTTTTATAATCACTATGCTTATAAGAGCATAATTCCTTACAAACAACGAGTAAATTCATTTCAGTTTATTCTCTCCCTTGAAAAGTTAACATAGCTCTCTTAAATTCGTCTGGTTAAAAGGTACAGATATTTGCCTGATGTAAACGTTTATACTCTGAAAAAATAATTTTAAATTTCTTTCTACAAAATTTTAATCCAAAACCCATAAAATGCATATCATTCCAATTTATGTTTACTAGCCGCCTTCGGTGACCAGCTTGTTTGCCGGGAATATAATTTCAACAGAATCCCTTAAACATAAATTAATACAAATGTATACCCTAAAAAAGTGATTTTGAACTTCAATTACAATAGATATTTATCCCACGTTATTTTCATAGTCTAGTACATATTTTGTTTCTTGTTTACATGAACGTCCCAAATGAAATCAAGTCTGTGTCGTGTAACATGTAATTGCGTATTATCGGCGCCAACTTTACTTTACTATTCCTCATGTAAAACATGCATTTGATTTGAAAATTTGAAAATGGTTTGAATTTAATTGCAACGATCATAACTATTGTTGCAAATTATGACACTAAATAGTTTTAAAAATTCATTAAAATTTAAAATATATTTTTACGGCACTTTAATTGATATAATTGAAAAGGTAATTTTTTGCTCTTTCAGATGGCGTAAAAATAATGTTTGTGCTATAATATTTTCGGAAGTAAGTTCAGAAAACACCCAAAATTTCGTTCAGTTTTTAATTAATTAATATTCTAATTACAATTTCAAAAAAATAGCTCCGATGTGCACATTCCCACCCTCCAAGTGTGTTGGCGCCAAATTTCGTAGCTCTAGATGCAGAGGTCTTCCCTGTAGGGCGCCAACTCACAGACAGACAGACACATACACAACACACATTTTCCTTAAATATTATTAGAGATTTCGATTAGTCTGTTTGTTACTTTGTAAATAATTCTTCCCACTTCATTTGTCATTACAATAATCCATACATGATTCTTAAAATGTTAACGAACGAATGTTACAAACTACTTCTAAATTCTCCTATTTGCAAATTTTGGTCAAATCCGTAAGCAATATCTGATGATTATTTCGGAAAATTTCTGTAATAAAATATTAGAAACCAAAGTTTAAATTTCGATCTTTCGTGCCACCCATTACTTTGATACGAAGAAAATATCTCAACACCAGTGGTAATTTCAGATTGTCGACCTCAACACCATCTGCAAAACATTTTCGCTTCGTCTATTTTAAGAAGATTTAAAAGTGCTGTAGAACTATACAATAATCCTAGTGAGGTATCCACTGTTGGAATACATCTATTATTTAGTTCGATGGCACTTTCTATCGCTAAGTGCGTTGTAAGATTTTCCCTGTCAAGTTGTCGAACCTGTCTCGACTGTCTGGCTAACTAGACATTTCATTCGCCGATGGTTTTATTGAATCAGGTGGGATGGCTTCAACCCTTCTCAGTGATTTTAAAATATATGAAATGTTTATAATTTCATACAAATCCGTCTGTACATAAAACGCCCCGCAGGACAGAACCTGAAAATTATGTATCCTGTAAACATTAAATTAGGCTTCTGCAGACATATTTGATGTTATTATATCGCTACTTATTCAATGAAAATATTATGAAAACAGAGAATATTTTCGTAAGATAAAGCGAAAAAAGTATTAAATCATTCTGGGACAACATTGTCGGACTTTGTTACAAGAAGGAATCATTTATTCGGACCTATTTTAATATTTTCAATATAGAATATACAGGGTGCCTATTCTAATTGTGGCTCAATAGATAAGTTTCAAAGCTGCTAGAGATAGATCTGTACTTCCACTTGGAAAAATTATCCAAAATAAAGTAAAGACTTCTTGACAAAATAACTTTTTAAACAAGAAAAGTTACACTGTTCTGCTACGAAAATAGACCGAGTTATGAAGCTCTGAAGATCACTATATTGGCAATTTGTCTAAAATATTTTTTGCCTACTATTTTTGAAAATTTTCCTACTATTTTACTAAAAATGACTAATAATGAATGACAAGGAGAGTGTAAAAAAAATTATATTTCGCAATTTTTTCATCAGTACATTTATTGACTCAAAAAACATAGAATATAATTCTTTACGTCATTTAGAGCATTTTTCAATTGGAAGAAGAAGCTATCTTTAATGGTTTAAGAATTAGCTATTGGGCCAAGATTAAAGTGAACAAAAGTATATTTTATAGATATTACCAGCTGAAAACCTGGCGTTGCTCGGGATCCATATTTTTTCATATACCGGCCTCCTGTTTCTTTCCCTACAAATATTGTGGCTAACTTTCCCCAACAAACGTAATTCTTCTTTCAATCCTTTCTTGTTGAATAAAAACTTTCAAATATAGCCTTTTTATTACCTTAAAACAATATGGTTTGATTGAAAATGCGAGAAAATTCAAAAAAGGATGTTTATTTTAAACTAACGTCATTGGATGTTTCATTGCATGTTATCAGCTACGAAATAAAAACGGAAATTAAGTGCATGCTACAAAATAACAGCGGAAGTAAGAAGTCTACCTTGACTAAAGAAAACAATATTTTATTAGCTTTAGCAGTGGTAAAAATACGTGAATAAAGGATTTGATGGAACAACACATTTGATTTTATAATAATAAAAGCATTGTTAGAATTTGAGTTTAAAATAAGTTTTGAAACCTTAATTACGGTTAGAGAAAAAATTGGACAGCAATTAAATTAGTATCATTAAAAAGATAATGTTTTGCACTTTAAGTTGATGTAAAAATATTTTTCGTACTATTAGTATTTCAGAAGTTATTAGCGGAAACCGTCTAAAAATTCGTTACTTAATTAAATTTATAAAGAACTAATTAGCTCTGAAAGTTGAAAATAGCCCAGTTGACCTTGAAATGTGCTTTAAAATGCCTTGTTCAAATTTCATGGCGTTACCGTTAACAATTTAGGAGGAGTTCTTGTGACAGACAGATACATGCATTTTCTGTTTTATATTATAGATTAGAAATGCCGAGAACAAAATGCATATGCCGTCACTCGATTTCCATGATAGGACATTGCATTTTCACTAAAATAAACTGGTGAAAATCCGGATAGAAGCTGGCCAGATGTTAGATACTTAACTTCAAGCAATTACGGCTGATTTCCAAATTACGACTTGATTAACTGAACATTTATTCTTACAGGTGCTGGGCCAGCAAAAGTCTTGGATGAAAAGGTGATTATTATTAGAAAAAGAAGAATTTAGTGATAATTAAATAGCTGTTCTTCAAAGAGGAGGATAAAATATTGCGCTCTGAACCTTTCGAGTCTTATCTCGACGTCTCGATTATCCTTTTACAAACGTCTCTTTTGCAGAGACAAGGGAGTAATCAGATCTTCATGTTACCGAATGACATTGCCCAAGAAATTATGTGTCATGAATCTCAACGTTCCAAACTTTGTGGCAGTTTAATAATATATGAATCGACTGATGTTAAAAGGGGATTTCTGACATTTTTAAAATTTTACAGGAGGAGAAAAAAATGAATGGGATGTAAGCGACATTGAAATTAGGGACCAAGATATATCTTATGTGTTTCACAGTAGGAAGAGAATCTATTGACGACAATCCCAAAAAATATTAAAATTTTTAATTTTTGCAAAAATTCAAATTTAAATTTTTCAGAAGACCCTTTTTAACATCAAACAATATAAAAGTTTCCGAATTTTAGGGACAAAATGGTTCCAAAGCCAGGAATATCAATGAAACTTAACAAAAATTAAAAATTTATCTAGTTATTAGTATATTTAAATTTATGGACTCAAAATAAATTCGAATTTTAAAGTTATTAAATTTTTATTATTAAAGTTATTCGAATTAATTATCAGATTTAAAACAGATAAAAAAAATTCTGGGAAAAACAATTAGAAGGAAACTCAAATAAAATTCAAAATTAGTTTATTTGCAAGTAAAATTAAACTTAAAACTATTCAAACAAATTTTTAAGTTTTTCGTTTTTAAGCAAAATTCAGATTTAAAGCAAAAAAAGCAGGGAAAATTATTATAAAGCCTGGAATATCAGTGAGTTAATTAAAAGAGCATTTATTTGCACAGAAATCTAAATTTGATTTTCTACTGGTTTTTAATTAAAATTTAGATTTAGTAAAATTCAGGGGAAAACAATTATGAAACAAGAAATATCAATTAAACTCAAATAAAATTTACTTAATTGTAAATAAATTTAAATTAAAATAAAACAAAACAAAATGCAAAATTCATTTGTTTTTATTTAAATTCAGATTTAAAAAATAAAATTAATAGTAATAAAATTATGATGTGAATGAATTTTAGTCCTCTTGAAGGTCAATTGAAGATCCTCTTCTGCGCAGAAGTCCTCTTCTAACATCATACGGAAACTTGATGCAACATAACTCTGAATGGCAGGATTTCAGTTTTTACACCAAATGATGTACCTACCTTCATCAAATAGAAAACGCAAAAAAAAAAAAGGAATTTCGTCCGAGTCTACAGAAGTCCCCTTCTAAAATCAAACGGCCCATATCTGGAATCGAAGATTCCGAGAAGAATGACTGCTATTACGATATAATTTGAAGCTTGAATTCATCATAGAATATACGCCGATATTTCAGTCAACCAGCTCCTATGGTCATTGTTGCTGATTACGCCAATAGGATGAGGTTATGATGAATTTTAACCCTAATCTGACTAGTTAGCTTAAATCTCAGTGAACTTTCAATTTTCAAAATCAGCTCCTAAAAGCCATAACATCTAATGACTCTAATGGCGCCTTTTGAATTTGAAAGTCCTAAAATGAGACAAATTTTTTAGAATAGAGTTATCTAAAATTTGCAAACTTCCTTTCAAAAATGGAATTATGGTTTAGAAACAAGAATGGGCATTTGCTCTTTTCTAATCGTTGTAAGATAAGATCTGTGGTGCATTTTAGCGGATTGCAGGATCAGCTATTTTTGTCTTCATTTACAGTGCGCGTCAAAAGTTTAACCCGGGAGGACGCGCATTCGGTCTGCGAGACCCGGTGCCTTTACATTACATTACACTACCTGCATCCCCGTGTTTAGAGCTCCTTTCCGGTTTGGATGAATGGAGGTGAATTTTATTTTTTAATAAAGGACAAAAACAAGTATCAGGTACATAAACATATAAAAATGAAAAAGAAACACACCAACATAGAAAACAATACAAAATAGAAAAAAATACGTAGAGGGAAAAAAAGGTCATAAGTAGCCGGAAGTGTGTGTCAGTCTGAGTGGATGAGTGTTCAATTATTATCCTAGGCCCGGTGCCTGTAGGAATTTATTGCAGAAGATTAACCCCGAACGAAAAGATTCCAGATTCACAGTAACTACATTCAAGGCCATTTATTTGCTAACCACCGCTTTTTCAAGAATTTACCACATGTATTATTTCAGGAAAAAGACGGTCAGGCCCCCGAAACCCGATGTCCGCGCTCGCGTTTCTCTGTAGGATTGAGAACAGATAGATCGCGGCAATTTAGCGCTATTCGAACTACAAATATGAGATGTAAAGATTAGAAAAGCTTTTAGCTGAAAATCAACTACTTAAGAATCGATTAACAAAGAAAATAAAGAAATTGTTGCTGTTGAAATAGTTAGATGTCGGAAATCGTATTCTCAAAAGGAACTAGACTATGAATTTATATTTGTGAGACCACCACTTATTTAGAAGAAGGATGGAGTTCAAAAATGGTGGAGTAAACGGCAAGATAGGTAGAATTAACAAATGGTGTGGAAAAAGAACCTAGTAAAATTATGGGAACTTTTACACTCAACATCGTCAAACAATTGCCCGAAAACTGTGGTGTAGCAAACGATGTATAATCGGTTCAAAATTCTTGGAAATGAGACAGATGATGCATTAACACTTGTATCTAGAAGAATTCTGGCAATGTTGGACGAGAACGCCTTGGAAGTACAAGCATTCATCAATCTTTATCAATTTACCGCGCTTCCTAGAAGATATTCATCTGAAAATTATTTTATTAATATTTCATATTCTGTATACTAGTGCAACAAGTGTTTCCCAATAAAGTAAATGTAATTTTCTGCGCGTTTTGATGAAAACCGCTTGCTGACCCCGGGCTTGCGAGGTCCGATGCGCGTTATCGAGTAAGAGTTAGGAACGCGCGTCCTCACTGGTTAAGCATAAAAATAATTTTAAAATAAATTTTAAAAATCCACTTTATTTCATCATATCGTTTATATATATACAAGAAAGCAATAGTAAAATCATAATAAACATTATCACCTTTAAAACTTTATTTATAATCAGAAGTTTCAAGAATAGAACGCAAATTGCTGTGCCAAAAGTTTAAGCTCAAAACTGCTTTTATTCAAATTAATGAAATCACACAAATAGTTGCGCACCTATATGATATATAGGTAATACTAATATAATATGCTAGATCTCTCGGTAACGCTCTGACGTCAACAACAAGAAAACTCGATTCATAGCACTGCGAGACGTAAAACAGAATTATTTCATTGTTAGAGAACCTAAATTTCATTAATTCTAAATTTAACCCTCTGAGCGCCCAATTATTTTGAACTTTTAGTTACCAGGTTAGAAAACTTAGCTTTTAAAGTAAATGAATCGATTTCTTTTGTATTTAATTATATATCTTAAATCTTAAGAATACTTTATCCATGATTGTTTAAGAAAATATACATATAAATACGAGCTATCTGATTTTGAGCTGAACATGAAAAACTTAAAAATACGTTTCCGCCACTCGGAGGGTTAAAAGAGTAATTATCGTTCTAATTTCAAATTTAACAGCTCTAAAATAGTGAAATAAAATTTTCTATTGATTGATATAAAATTTCTCTCCATGATCATTAGTTCCCGAGAAATTTTAAATTATATTAATCATATATTTCAAATTAATTTCCATTTTCTAACAGAAAGTAGTAAATTACGTCAGTGGCATATCATGCGCGTGATATAGTTTGGACGCCACGATGCATCTCATTATTTATTGCAATCGTGATGATATAAGTTGATAATTTTATTTGGCAACGTTTGACAAGCAGAGAAATGCTTTGTTTTGAAACTAGATTTACTATCTATCTAGTTTATATCTACTAGATTTTCTAGATTTTTTTAGACCAAGAGGTGTTTTGAATAAAGAAATATGTAAATAAAAAATATATATTTTCTGTCATAAAACACATGTTTATTTTTTTGTTTTCAATCAATATTAAACATTTCTCTCGCATAGATATCTATTTAAACACTCCAAATTTCACGGGAAATCTCTGGAATGAAGAGGCAATTTGCATCCGTTATATCATGACGGGTTATTTTTCTAGTATTATAAGAATCTGACTTTTTGGTTTGACAATAGTTCTAAATGGCATGGCCTAACGAATTTTCATATGAAGAAGCATAAGAAATCTGGTGTATGGGATCAAAAGAGAAGTCAATTTCTCTGAAAGTGCAACTGCTTTAAAGAGATCGAAATAAGTAATTTATCAAAAAATAGCTTGCGGTAAAACCTTCAAACGGAAATCTAGCTCCAGAATGCCAGGAGTGACCAGCTCCTTCTACGAACGGCGCATGAGGAACTTGGCTTCAACTGGGAATTATTATGTTTCAAAAATTAAAAACATGGTTGGAGGACAAATATTGCAACAAAAAAAATCATAGAATAATTTTAGAATCGGGATCCATGAAAAACCGTGAGAGCTTTAATTACATTGCTTGGCGCCACACCATAAATAAGTTCGATTGCAATGGACCAAACAGCACAAGTCATTATGTGATATGTGGCTTATTGTCTTATTCAGTGATGAAAAAAAATGTAATTTGGACGGTCCTTATGGGTTTATATGCTATTGTCATGATCTTTGAAAGTAACCAAGGAGCATGTTTAGTAGACAACAGGGTGGTGGATCTGTGATGGTATGGGGAGCAATTTGTTTCCATGGACATGCATCCTTATCCTTCCTCAGTGGTTTGAAAAAATCTGAAAACTACCAAGCAATCATTTGTTTTCTTTTGGGGATAATTTAGGTGGAACAGATCGGACTTTTCAACATGGCATAGCGTCAATCTATGCCTGCAAATCAACGTCACGAAAGGTTTAGATCCAACATGGTGTCAGTCTGGAACTGGCCAGTCCGAAGTACTGATTTTCACCCCATAGAAAACGTATGGGTTATACTCACACGTTCAGTTTATCAAGCTGAATTCTTCAGTTGAAAAATTGAGATCGCCCATTAAGGATGCTTCATTTGAACTAAAGCCAGAACATAAGTGTTATCGATGGAAAACCGTGTGTTTAACCTAATACAATCTAAAGGCGCAATAACTAAGTGTTGAAATTTTATTCTTACTCGACTGTAAAAAGATAAATCTATATTGTGCTTAAACTTTTGGCACAATTATTTTTGTATTTTTGCTAAATTCGGTGGTTAAAAATAATGTTTAAAAATGATTGTCTCAAAAATAGTTTCAATTCTAGAGTTTTTTACGCATAATGTTAAAAAAAACAGCCAAAGAAGAAAAATGTCATTAGCATAATAAGAAGCATTAAGCTAAGGAAATAACAACACTTGCGTTTTTAAATTTTCATCAAGCCAGACAGAACTTTCTTATAATTTAT
>BGPR01046778.1:0-11958 GCA_013235015.1 Araneus ventricosus
GCTCTCAAGTACTAGATATTATGAAGAACTGGAAATAATAAAAGATTCTTTCTATTCTCAATAAGAAAGTTTGGTTCTAGTAATTTTCTGGTGTTAAAAAAAAATCAAAATTTAATTTTTTTTGAAAGTAATTTAGGCCAACTTTAAACAGCATAACTTTCGGTTTAATGCAGACACCAATCTGTGTTTGAATATACTGATGACGTAGTAGTCAGTCAGCCATTTCCAGAAAAGATTTGACCATAAGCATTTTGTTTGTGAATTCTAAAAATATTAAAATGAATAATGTCTTAAAAAATTAATGAACAACTATGTGCTGGACTTCACAGCAATTGATGTTTTAAAGAAAATAGCATAAAATAGAGAAAAAAAGATTTAATTAATAGTATTAAAAAGTAGTTCTAAAATGTCTCTTGTAGAAATAAAAAGAAATGTGATAATAATGTACAAAATCCAGAATTATTTCAAATCTAACTACATTTTGTTTTAATCTCCAAATCTTCTTCAATTTGAACTAATTTTAAATTCCTTGTTTAGTCTCTTTTTATTTTAGTCTTTGGAATTCTATGGCAGAATACATTTCCAACCCATAGTGTAAAATATTTTATTTTAACCCTCTGCATCCTAAAAAATCAATCTTATTCTTTTATGTACAAGAATCTTGTGTACCCATTCTTTGTTATTATTTCATATTCATTATTTTGTACTATTATATTATTATTTTACATCTAAAATTATTCATCAACTCTAGGTATTTTCATTAACGCAAATGAGCTTCATGCAACCCCTGTAATTTTCCAAAAAATGCATTTCACCTGTCTTTAAAAGAGATATTTTAATTTATCTCAGATTCGCACACTACGGTGTCTTGATTTAGAATAATTCAAACTCAAACCTGGTAACCATACATTGTACCGTACAGCTATATGCATTTCAGAAAGATAAATTCTTAGTGTTGATTTTATTTAATCTTTAAATGATTACTGTTCTAGATTTGATTTGTACCCACTGAGAAATCTGAACTTTCCTTTATCCAGGAAAATATCCACGCTGCGTGAGCAGAGAATTCCATGGAACCCTTCATCGTGGTCAGGCTGATGTATCCACATTAGTTTACTGTGAAACGAGCTATGCCCGTGAGGGGTCAGAAAAAAATCCTTGGTCCCGTGATAATTTACTGCAAATCTTAGTACTATTTTTTGAATGCAAATTGCTCTGTAAGTCCCTGCTCTTAATTTGTATGCACAAAATCATGATATCGCGGTTTTGAAATACATCCAATTTACACCTGAATTCACCCAAAGAAATATTTTAGCATAGCCTGTCCTTCTAAATGATGTTATGTTAGACTACTACCCGCGCACTCTTTCTCCGATTCTAAACTTTTAGCCTGTTACCTCTTTAAAGACAATACCATTTTATTTTAAAGATATGTATTACTGATACAAAGATCATTTCGACAGACCCTGATTTTATCACGACCCGAATCCAGAGGGATGAACCATCCACTCTAGTTCTTTGAACTCCCCAAGACATCCCGGATCCTGAATAGACCCTGAGGAACCCGACTGGTTGCATTGATAGGCTGAACGATTACTGAGAACTGAACCTGATCCCGATATCTCTGATTCATTGAAGGT
Organism: Araneus ventricosus; assembly: GCA_013235015.1. Classification (NCBI taxonomy): domain Eukaryota; kingdom Metazoa; phylum Arthropoda; class Arachnida; order Araneae; family Araneidae; genus Araneus; species Araneus ventricosus. The sequence goes on from BGPR01046778.1 coordinate 1,641, forward strand.
CTATCTTTTAAATGCAAATTGGTTTGTAAGTCCCTGTTCTCTTTATCAGGCATGTACAAATCATGATATATCGCGTTTTGAACAATCCACTTGTTACACCTTAAAATCTTAAATAAATGAGGCGCTTCTGTCTCTTTCTCAAATAATGCTGGATGTTAAAAGTGCAGGTGGACTACTTTACCTGCGGACTCCTTTCCGATTCTTCAAACCTTTTCAGAAGCTCCTGCTGTTACCTTTATCTCTGGCACATCACATCTATTTGCTTTACATACAGAAGCAATTGAGATGACTGCGTCACACCCTTATGTATCGCTTACCTAATTCTGTGACCCAGAGTAATTGACTGCCAACCCGACTTCAACCTTTTAACCTGCTTGTTACCCTTTATCCTCAGTGTCATGATATTAGCTGTGTTCTTGAAATGTTTGTTGCAGTTACTGAGATACAAAAGATCGCGGCCACCAATTCCTGCGCATTTTCTTGCCCAACTTGTGATCTAGTAGTGTTTAACGTCATAATCTGATTGTCAAATTGCTTTTAACTTCCTGCTGTTACCTTTATCTCCTGGAGAAAAGAGCGACATTAGTTATACTCTAAATAGGAAGGCTGAGATACGCAGATCGTGTCACCAACTATGTATTTGTCGTCAACTTTGTGATTCAAACTAGTAGTAATAAACTCATAATCTGATTTTCTAAATTGTTCATGAAAATTGCTACCTTATCTCTGAAATAAGATATTTAGTTATAATTTCTAAATATATGAAGCTACTGAGATACAAAAAGACTGCGCTCACCAATTTTGCGTATTTTACCCAACTTGTGAATCAGTAGTATTAAACTATAAATCTGATTTTCTAAATCTGTTTTGTAACTCTGCTGTTACCTCCTTTATCTGAAATAAGATATTTAGTTATGTATTTTAATATATGTAGTTACTGATACAAAAGATCGGTACCAATTCTTGCGTAATTTTCGCCCAACTTGTGAATCATACTGAAACCACAACTTGATCAAATCTGTTCTTTAACAACTCCCGCTGCCACCTCATCCTGAAATAAGAGCAATGCTAGCTGCGCTCCACATAAATGCAGTCACTGAGATACATGACGCCACCAATCCGCTACCTTCCGCCCAGACCCGCATACTGAAACCACAACCCTGATCAAATTGTTTTGTAACTTTGTTGTTACCCTTATCCTGAAAATAAGAGAATAGTTATAAGGTTTCTAATAGCCATGGAGATATAGTGATCTCCCATACGTTTTGGGTATGGGCCTTTGGGCTTGTGAACTGCAATTCTCCTGAGACTTGCAATGGGAGGAGAAATGCAGTCCAATGCTCTACCACAGAATTTATTCTGGTATAATTTGTTTTCATGCACAAGGATGATATATTTATTTGTGATCTCATACACTCACTAATACAGAATTTGTATAAAACAGAGGAAACCAAGCCCAAAATAATCAAGCAGATGTCACACGTGGTCTGTTCAATTTGATTTTTTTCTGATAAACTCCATCACCTTTGAATTGCTGGAGACCAAAGTCCCGCTCCTGATGTTCCGATAAAAGGATTTATACCACCAAGCGCAATGCTTATAGAAAAATAATGATAACTGGAAATTCTAAGTGGGTAAAAGTTAATATATCTTAGTTTTAAATGTCTTTTCCTGCAAGATCTCTAATTAAGCAATTGAAAGAATCCTTTCTCTTAAAGACTATATCTTAAATTTAATAACTACTATTTCGGTTACAGCCGAGCATTTTCATGGAGTTGCATGCAAAATTAAATATAATTTGTCAATTTTTTTCTGAATCATACCTTAAATTTGATTACATTTTTGGCTGTCTACATCCAAGTCCAATAGATCCAGCTGACAGATTTATGAATGCTTAAATAAAATGAGGTACAACCCGCTGTTAATGAGATAAGGCACTTCTGCAGAATATTAAAGTGCATACCCAGGAAATTTTAAGTGCAAGTAGAAATAGAAACACTGCAGTGTCCTGAACCCATCTCCATGATCAGCAAAATATGGACTGCTCTACTTAGCAATAATTGAGATAATGAAGAATTCCATGGTCCCTTCCGCTTGTCCTACCTAGGTTTTATATTATTATTATTGTATTGTTATTATATAGAATTTACACCCTGCTTAAAAGCAAGCAAAATGTCACGAAAAAAAAGATGCGGTACAGCCATGCAAAATGGTGATAAAACAGCTACTTGGCCCCATATATAAGAGGGTCTTACTCACACGCAAATAGGTAACCAAAATTATATAAAATCTAAACTTCTGCGGTCACAGCAGTAAATGCTAGCCTTAAAAGTAATTTTGCCGGACCCAGCCTCCAGTCTCAGTTTATAGTTCCAGAATCCAAGACTACAAAGCGGAAAGCAATAGAGGTAAGAAACCATTTGCAATGATCAGATGCGTTGAGGGCTGCCGCATATGCTTCGTGCTGGTGCAACAATCTGCTGCCGTTTCAGAGAGCCAGACGTATCACAGTGATCAGGGGTCAGAACCATTACCAAAGGACTGAAAACGCCAGTGAAGACGGGGTCTGACGCTGGAGAACTGCCTACAACGGCAGACGATCGCTACCTGTTGCAATGTGCCAGACGCCGGAGGACACTAACAGCGCGACAGCTGGCGTCGCCGCTCTCTGCTGCTGCAGGAAGGCCCATATCCCGCCAAACTGTGTCGCGCAGACTGCATGAAGGAAGACTGTTCGCACGACGACCTGTTGTTTGTGTGCCTTTGTCCCCAGCTCACGTCAGAGAGCAGTTAAATTAGGCCCGTGAACATCGCTGTTGGACACCAGAGCAGTGGGGCCACGTACTCTTTACGGATGAGTCTCGATTTAACATCCACAACGATCCCCGAATGGCAATGATATGGCGAGAGCCAGGGACACGCTATCAGACGCTAAACATCGTCAAAAGAGGCCATTACAGAGGTGGCGGGTTACTTGTCTGGGCAGGGATAGCAACGAACGGCCGAATCGAAGTGTTCGCTGGGGGTTCCGTTACAGCTTTCCGATATCGCGACGAAATCCTGCACCCTCTTGTGCCGCCTTTTATCGCTACAATGGGTACCGACGCGATATTTATGGATGATAACGCCCGCCCGCATAGAGCACGATTGGTGCGGAGTTATCTGGAGAGTTAAACCATTCCACAGATGGCGTGGCCTGCTAGATCACCGGACCTGAATCCCATAGAGCATGTGTGGGACATGTTGGTAAAACAGATTGCAGGTCGAAGAGCTCCAACAAGCCTTACTACAGGAATGGACATTAATGCCACAACAAGCGATCAACAACACTATTGCCAACATGCCTCGCCGTTGTCAAGCATGCATTTCAGTTAGAGGGTATCATACCCGTTATTAGCGCGTGGTTCCCATTGCACATTCTGCCTACCAATTTGGGCTGTTGCGCCGCGACGGCCGTAATATATGTGTTTTTGTTTGTCTTTGCTTTATTGTTTGATATGTGGCCTAGTAATGCCACACCTACCTCGTGTGCAACTTTCACGCATATCCATTAAATAGTTTTTGTTTTATTCCGAGTTTTGTCTTTGTTGCTTATTCTTTGAGCAGGAGTGTATTATTATATATATTATTTTTTATCATGAAATATGATTATTATATTTTTTCTGTTTTATAGTTATCGTGTTTACTTCCACACAGACAGTCTACGCAGATCTAGAACTTCGGGGTAAAGATCATATACCAAATTCCACTCATCTAATTCCTTATGTTTTTGACTCATCGTGTTCACGTGCACATTTCGACCTCATGGAGGATCGGTCAAAAAAGTAGATGCAGATCGACAGTTTTACTTCAAATATCCCAAATTCGATCTACGTAGCTTCATGCATTTTTGAAATTTGTGATTTGTGGTCAATAAATTGTTTCACGAATTTCATGCGAAATTTGATGGAAATCTATTATTTTAATGTCAAGACCACGTACCGAATTGCACTCTTTCAGACGGTTGTGATTTTGAGATACAGTTGACAGACGCACACAATTCCAAAAATACGTCTTTCGCACTCAGTTTCGCCCGAAACTTGGATGTTCATGAAATTCTTGAGATTGATTTTTCGACAATTGCAGTTGTTGATGCGCCAACTGTGTTTGGCGCCTTGGCGGGGTTGCCAAATGTAAACGCCAAAGATTGTTTACTTTTTGTTTAGAAGCGTTAAGGATTTGACGGTGTAATGACGTGTGAGCAAAGGGCTCATAACTGTTATAATCCGGACTAAAGAAATTTAAAGGAATTTGTGTGAAGAAGATTTATTCAGGATCTGTTGATCTATTAAGATGCCTGTGAGTATAGGGCTCACTGTTTAAGGCTAGAATTCCTGGATAATCACACTGGTCCGTCACAACAAACAGTAGTACTCCCTATACTTCCTATAGGAACCTGTAATAAGTGCGAATAAAAAAAATTTAAAGTTTAAGCTTTTATTCAAAGTGCACTTTAAATGAGAAAATACGTTTACACATTATAATTTCGTAAAAATGAACTCAAAAGTAAAAATTGCGCTTACACTATCTCGAATTTGGAAAAAAGTGCGACACAGACCGGGAGACGAAACAAGACTCACTTCCCCGATCTGATCTTCGACCCTCAAGCCGCTCCGAAATGGGGATGATTCACAAGCCGTGCCCCCTTCTATTGTGTGTCGTCCAGTGGTGTTGTTACAACCCTACGTAGCGTGAGGTTACCACCTTCCAAACTTTATCTCCCAAATATAGGGCTAAAATTTTAATATCGTTCTGTTAGGTTTAAAATAGGTATAGATTGCAATTTTTTTTACATAATATTGTATTGTCTCTAGAAACCCACCATTGTGCTGAATTTCAAAGCTGTAGCTCGATTGGAAGTAGGTAAGAAATCGATCTGAAGATTTGTGGACAAGACACTCAAGTTGAATAAAAGCTTATAAAAATAGGATGGATGAGAATGACACTTCTTGACTTCAGATTTCAATCCAGAGATTAACAAATGAAACATGCGTCTTATTCTGTGATACAATTCGCATCTTCCCCTTTGGGGTCTCACTCGGAAAGGGTTGAGTGGGAGTTACAATGTGCAGACGTTATGTAGAATGCAGAATATACATGCTGTTCCATACAAAAGAAGCAATTACTTTGAAAACTTCAGACCAAATAAGTTACTCATGCGTCATACATTTTCTCGTATCCTCCCCCTCCGCATGCGAGCATTTACCCACACTTTTCGAATCCCTATTTCTCTTATTCTTTGCGTCGTATATCGAATTCCAGAGTCATCGGGAGTTGAAGATTTCATATGTTCGATCAATATCCCTTCAATCAATTGCCCTGAAGGTTTTATACCACGCTCATGTACTATCCAGCCCGGAATATTGCAGTATTATTTGATATCCCAATTACCGTACTAAAATTGAAATTATTGAGCGAATTCAACCCAACTTCTTTCGATATTTACTTTACAAGAAAAATGGAATTTACTTGCAAGATATAACTTCTTCAAGTCTACGTGATATGTTTAATACGCCTAGTTTGTGTTCCAGACGAGATGTTTCTTGTGATCTTTTCTTTTAGAAGGTAATTAATGGTTCGATCGATTGTACTGATATACTGAGCTCTATAAATTTCGCAGTGCCCGCCAGATCTTTGAGGAACCAAAGATTTTTTTTCTAAATGTGTAGTCATAATTTAATTATATTAACAGGTTCTCGTTATATAAATTTTATAAGACTTTTAAAAGGATCTCTGATGAACTGGACATTTATCATATGTCTCCTACTGTTTTCAAATCGAATTGTTTTCAACTTTTAAATACATGACCTGATTTCTTTTTCTTTTTTTACGCTTGACTACACATATTAAGATTTTTATGCGTTTTCTTATTTTTGTGTTAATATAGTGCTTGAATATTTGACCCTTGCTTTTTTAATGGTTTTTGATTTAATGTTCTAAATTTAAAAAAAATTTGTGTGTGATTTTTTAATAATTTTAATGTGTGACGGTATGCAACATGGACTTTTGGAACCTCAATGTGTTTCTAGTGCTTTTGAAATTGCGTGTTTTAGTTTTAAAATATTTATGAGTTTACATTTTTATAATCTATGTGGTTTTGAACTTTGAACCGCTGTATTATCTGCTGTTACGTTTTTCCTTTGTGTTTTAATTCACTTTGTGGCTTGTGTTCTCTGTATGTTTTTGATCATGCACTCTGTAAATAGAGTCTTCTCTATAGTGTGCTTTCATTGAATAAATGAATTAATAAAATAAATAAATAAAAATATACCTAAAGCAGACTGAGATATTCACTATTCCAGAATTATATGCATCTAGCATTTATTCATTAAATGATCTAAAAAAGAAAATCGTTAAATAATATCCGCTTGATAATTTTACATAGGAATATAAAAAATACGAAGAAATTTATTCAATCCATTCTTATTCCTTTTATAATATAATTTTTAAAATTATTCATCGACATCTAGTGGTTTTCTCAACACAAAATGAAGCTTTCAAACCTACCTCAAGCAATGTTTTCACAGAAAGGCTATTTAGAGTGCTTTTTAAAGATATATTTTAATTCCTCTGTCATACTCTCGTACATTACAGTTAGTAAGCCCTGATTGTAACGAATAATATTCGGAAATCCTATTAATCCTCTGGAAAAAATGAAATTCTAATTAATCAGCAGTGTTTTAAAGATAACAATAAATAAACAAAATGAGTTCATTTCACAATCGGGAGACAAACTTTGGGACAAGAAAACAGTTTCGATTACTACTAAAAATATTTGTAGAGACGAATTGAAATTTCTTAGTGAAATTCTGAAATTATTTTTGTAACTAGAAAATAAAGGTATAAAAATAAAAAGAGAATCAAACAAATACACTGATGCGGTTGCACGATAAGCAGGATCCTCAATTAAATTTGTAGTAACTATTAGATCTGTGACCACACTTCCGAACAAAAAATCTAAAATCTGCTCGTTATCGCAATCTTTAAAGTTCAACCCATTTTTAATGAGAATTAATTACACAAATCTCTGCTTTTATCAGTGTTCACAAAATTATAATATATCGCATATTATCGAACAAAATCCTTTTTAAAGCCACTTTAGAATATAAAAAAATGCTTTTCAGTGAAGCCAATTTTATTTCCGTACAAATTGTTCCTTAATTCTATTAAAAAATTTTTTAATATTTTTTATTTATATTTTACAGTTATACTTTTAATTCCTTTAGGTGCTTCCTACATTTTTTGTGTGTTTACATCATCGTTGCTGTATAATGAAGGGTAGGATTCCAAAAATGGTTAAACTATTGTTTATGGTACCCAGCCGTTCCTCCCAACTTAGGATCGCCAACTTTTTGTTGCCAAGAGCAAAATGTCTTGGCGATGCAAGAACCAAAGTTTGGGTGCGAAGTGAGCTTCTTATTATTCTCTCGCACACGCGATGCCTGCGGCATCTGAAAAGGAGAAATTCCGCACGCAATGCCTGCGGCATCTCAAGTGGGTTCAGGGCAAAATTTTTAAACTTAAAAAAACACCCGCGGCTTCGCTTTCAGCAAAGCGAGAAACTGGTAGCTTCGTTTTTTCATTGAATGTTAGGAATCTACGTATTTTAAATTACAAAAACATAGAAAACCATAAATAACATTCGTATTCGACAAGAATTGCACCGCTAAGAAGAATTTGAAGCCATATTTTCCAACCACGTCAGTCGAAACAAATCCACTATACAAACTGTCAAAATTTAAAACGTAGAATTCCAAACGAAGTTTTATTCAAGTTCGAAGAAATCGACCATTGAAATAGTAAATAGCGCTTACCTGACCAATAGAATCGAAGCGCTAAAGCGCGAAACAAAAATATAACGAATCCTGAACGAATCAGACAGGAATTGGAACATTCCTGCGCAACCGAAACAAATGTTCTGACGTCGCCAATTCGTCTTCCGCTTGGCGGTAAGGAATTGACGAGCCAAAGCGGAGAGAATTGGCTGGGTAACATAAACTTTAGGTTAAACCCAAAGATTACACAAAGGCAGAAGAATCAAGTCTAAAACCTTGTCATGCCATGATGTTCGAAAACACTTTCATCTTTCTGGTATTTCTTCAGAGACCAAAGTCTCCGTTTTGGATGTTTAAACCATAGGAAAGAACACACAGAAGACGACTGTATATGAAGATATATAAATTTTACGATTTGAATATTTAAGTGGTAAAAGGGATATATCCTTATTTTAACGTTTTGTATCTTTTCTTTTGTGATTTCTTACCTAATAGGTGAAGGAATCCAATTTAGAAGACCATGTTCAAATTTAATAGTTGTTTATTTAATTAAGATTCTGTTGGTGGCCTCAGACTTAGTTCAGTTGCACGTAAAATTATACCTTCTTGGGTATTTTAATTTTTTTTCCAATAATTTATTCTAAATTGCCTGGGATTTCTGGCCGCTCGACTTCCGATGTCTGGCTGTGTGTCGAAATAAGGTGAAAAGAGTTTTGGGGTGCTTAAATAAAATAAATAGAAAAAAGAGGGTATGTCGGGGAACGGACGCATGAAAGAAACTGAGATTCCTTACTCTTTTCTAAAAAACTTAATGTTTAATGGTAGAAACACACTCTCTGTTTCTCTTTCTTTCACTTCTCTTCCAATTTTATTTCTATTTATTATTTTTAGAAAGAAAACAGTAATCGTTGAGAAGAGTTGGTGGTATAACGGTTAGAATAGCTGCATTCTAAGCAGTTGAACCGGGAAGAAGTTCTAAATTCTTCCCGCCTTTTATTTACAAAAACAGAGCGCTTCCGTATCAACATGTTTATACACACAGCCAACGAGAGTATAGGCATAAGTTCGCACATCGATGCGCCTGCGCTGGTATATCCCTCCATTGGTGTGACGTCCTTCCGTCCCGTGACGGTCGCTTTTTCTATGCCGATTCCCCATTCAGGAGCCTGCGTTTAGAAACTTCGCTGGCAAAACAAGTACATTAAAGATGATTTTCGCAATTGTTTCAAATAGGTATTGCTAACTACACATTTCTGGATCTTTTTAGAAATTTTTCCCTGGGAAAGAAAACAAATCGATTGTCCTCAACCCGACTTTCTCGTATGGTTAGAAAATATTCCTCGTTTTGCGTTTGAATGCTTGATATAGTGAAGATATTTTAAACTTATTTGCGCGGAGGCGTAGAGTGAGTAAGTGGTGCCCGGATCATAATATAAAATTTCGCCCCCCCCCACTATCATCAATAAATTAGCTAATGTAAACAGCGCCAGGTGCATAGAATTTATTTGTCCCCTCATCGTGTTTGACTGTAAAAAGCGAAATAAACTCATTAACATTTTGTCAATATGGCCATTCGCGTAGCGAATTTCAGTGACGCCCAGGGAATAAGATAATTTTTCCACACCAGTCTGCATCAATGACTTAGCAAGCGTGAATAGCGATTAGGGAATGATATAATTTGTTACTCCCCCTCAGCATACATTGTTTTAAAATTAATTGCATGAACACAGTCGGGTTTTAACTCGATGACGCCCCCTAAAAGTGAACGCTCTCGCTTGAAATCAACTTCGAGAAACAAAAGAGAATCACTAGTAACTTCGAGAAACAAGAGTCTTGCAAGTAACAAAACGCGAAAACAAAATACTCGAGTAAAAGAAGATAAATCATGCGATTCCACTGGTTTTGTAATGCAATGAAGCCGCATACTCCATTAACCTTTTAGCAACAACTTCTGCTAATATAAAATATCTAAATATTAAATCATTTCCTGAATAGGTGATAAACCTGAAATTCACCTCGCCATTTTAGTTTTGGAATAGATTGATCATCTTTGAGAAAGTTTTAGGATGTGGTGGTTCAACAGAATAGAGTAACATAAAGTACAGTTGGAAGTTAGATGACAATCAGAGTTTGATTTATCATGTGACTACGACGTCACGGAGCTTCCCTAATTTCTGCGGTCGATTAATTAAAATGAAATCTAAGTCAATTAATTAAAATATCCGATTAATTGAAAAACAATGATACATATAAGCATCAATCAATGGAAAATAACGACGGGAATATATTTCAAGGTTTTTTGCAATTCATAAAAATCAATACAACTCTTTAATTTAAAAGGAAACTACAAAATGTTGTTCTATCTGTCTGTTCTATCTGGTTTAGTTTAGTTATTATATCAGCATTCTGTTTTAAAGCATCACTGAAGCTATTTCCAATAAAATGTATATGTTACGGTTAAAGTTAAAATTCCGTTTAGTATGAATAATGGCCGGTTATGTTTA
>BGPR01046780.1:0-11957 GCA_013235015.1 Araneus ventricosus
TCTTTGATTTATTTCCAGAACATTCCAGTCTAGAATGTTCCATGCCTGTATATAAGTTTCTGTAAATAGTACTTGGGGGTTGAATAAAGCTCGAGTTGAGATCTTACTCTATCGTGTGATTGTTTCTATCCTCTCGCATTTACCACGATAAATCTAAGTGACATTTTGGTGGAGTCGCCGGGTATCACCGATTGCTACTACGGAAGAAGTACGACGAAGTCTTCGGTTGCAAGGACTTCCTCCTGAATTTGGATTGCTACCCAATCCAACAAGGAGTAAGAAGAAAATGACTGTCGAAGACAGCGACAAGAAGTCGGATGGGACTCCTACTATTCTAACCTACCAGTTTCCCAGGAATCCCTGTGTTTTCTCCGGTGACGAAAAACAAGACGCCTCAAGGTGGCTGAAAGACTTTGAACGAATCGCCAGCTATAACCACTGGGATGATCAAATGAAATTGGCGAATGTCGTATTTTACCTCGCCGATACTGCTAGACTATGGTTTGACAACAACGAGGACGATTTCACGAACTGGGCCGCCTTTCAAGAAAGTTTGGAAAAGACGTTCTGCAGAATAGAGGAAAACAGACGCCAAGCCGAGAGACTGCTACAGACTCGAGCACAACTTCCAGGAGAAAGTTCCGAGTCCTACATACAAGATGTCCTTTCCTTATGCACGCGAGTCAATCAATCTATGCCCGAGAATGAAAAGATAGCGCACCTCATGAAAGGGATAAACGAAGAACTGTACCAGATACTGCTGGTCCAAGACTACTCCACAACAAAAGACCTGGTCGAACGCTGCCGCCAAATTGAAAACTTGCGGAGGAGGCGTATCACAAAAGAAAAATTCCAGAGACTTCCAAACATCTCTGCTGCTTCTTCGAGACTTGAGGAAGACGATCTAAAATCTCTCGTGCGAACACTTGTGAGGGAAGAGATTCAGCGATTTTTACCTAAAGTACAAGACCTCCAGTATGGACTTGAATCCACTGCTGACGTCGCATCTATCGTCCGTGATGAGGTCATGCAGGCATTATCCCCACTATCGACTCCTCAAAGACGAAATACCGCTCCCATACGACGTTCGGCTCCGGCAGGGCTACAACAAAGACGAATACAAAGAAGCAACGCCGCTCTACCACGTAAAACTGACGTCTGGCGAACTAATGACAATGTCCCGCTTTGCTTTCATTGTGGACGCCCAGGACACGTCTTCAGGTACTGTCGAGAACGACGTCAAGTTTTCGCTTCAGCTAAAGCCAACCGCACTCCATATTCACGACGGGACTCAGATTTCGATATGGAATCAATTCAAAGCTACGGAGCCGACGACAACTATTCACATCCTACGCCGACCCGTCAAAGAAGCAGTTCCCCTTATCCTCGCCGCTCCTCTAATCGAAGACAGTCGCAATCACCTGTACGCCGATCCAGCCGCTCCCCTCGACGATTCAATGAGGAAAACTAGATCAGGCGACCTGTGTTGGAGGTGAGGCCGCACCGAAACAAAATCCTCCGCCGTATACCACCAATAGATTAAGGGAGAACACCACTTACGTTAAAGTAAATGGACAATGTGTAAGAGCCCTCGTCGACTCGGGTGCTGATTTTTCAGTTATATCCGACGAATTACGAAGACGACTCAACGTTCCTATGTTTTCCGAAAAAGGACCCACACTAAAAACTGCCGACGGTAAAACTGTAGAATCTTCAGGACGATGCGTGCTTAAAATCGACTTAAATGGAAACGTTGGACCATTTGAATTTCTAGTGTTACCAGAATGTAGTCACCAGATGATATTAGGATGAGACTTTTTCCGTGCAACTGATGCCGTAATAGACTGTGGAAAGGAAGAAATTCAATTTGCAGATCTACTCGCAGAAGACACTGAAACCAGTGAATCCGAATGTTCCTTGTTTGCCGCTACGGATTACGTCATCGAAGCAAATGCCATAAAACAAATTTGTACCCTTAGCCCAACCATTAATAATTCCAAGAAGGCATTGATTACCGGCAATAAGTACCTACTGTGTGGAAAAGAAATTTGTATGCCAGCCACACTTCTTGAAGTAGAACAGGGCACCTGTAAGCTTTGGATTACGAACTATTCACAACAACCACAACTGATACCCAAAGGAATGAACATAGGAACGCTGACAAATTTAGAAGAGAATACCATTTGCTCTCTGAATGACGTCAATCCAGTGAAAGACATCAAGAATCATCAGCCCAGAAAAAGGAACACAAGAGAAAAATTAAGAAAACTCCTAGATGCGGAATTGACTTCAGACGAAAAAGAATATCTTCTACGTCTACTAGAGGATTTCGGAGACATTTTTGATTTCAACAGGGCATCGAAGAACCACGGAAACACGACTGTCAAGCACAAGATTAACACGGGTGACAGTCTTCCAATAAAAGATAGACCTTAACGAGTATCTGCTGCCGAGAGGGCTGTTATTGAAACAGAAGTGCAGAAAATGTTAAAAGAAGATGTAATTAAATCATCAGAAAGTCCGTGGTCGTCCCCCGTCGTCCTTGTGAAGAAGAAAAATGGTGAATGGCGATTTTGCGTGGATTATAGAAGACTAAATAAAGTCACGAAGAAAGATGTTTATCCATTACCCCGAATAGATGACGCTTTAGACTGTCTCGCTGGAGCACAGATTTTCTCAATGATGTATTTGAAGTCTGGGTATTGGCAAGTAGAGCTAGATGATAAAGATAGGGAGAAGACTGCCTTTGTGACCCCAGATGGCCTATTCGAATTTAAAGTAATGCCGTTTGGATTGTGTAACGCACCTGCCACGTTCGAGCGAATGATGGACTCGGTACTCCGAGGCCTCAAGTGGAAAATTTGCCTGTGCTACCTCGACGACATAATCGTGTTTGCGCCGAATTTCCAAGAACATCAAGTGCGTTTGAGGAAAGTTTTGACATGCATCCAAGGAGCAGGACTATCTCTAAACTCAAGTAAATGCTGTTTCGGTAAAAAGAAGTTGTTAATTTTAGGGCACCTAGTTGACGAACACGGGATTTATCCAGATCCAGAAAAGGTCGCAGCCGTCGAAAAGTTTCCTATTCCTCAAAATATAGCCGACGTTCGCAGTTTCCTTGGAATAAGTTCGTATTATCGCCGTTTCATCAAAAATTTTGCAAACGTTGCCCGACCACTGCAGGAATTACTAAAGAAAGATGCGAAATTTACTTGGAAATCGCCACAGAAACATTCATTTGCCGCGCTAAAGAAATCGTTAATTGGCCACCCCGTTTTAGGACATTTCCAACCGGAAGCGGACACCCTCATACATTCAGATGCTAGCGGGTATGGTATTGGCGCCGTACTAGTACAGCTGCAGGATGGTCAGGAAAAGCCAATCGCCTACGCTTCAAGATCTCTGACCCCAGCTGAAAAGAACTATTCCACTACGGAAAAGGAATGCCTTGCTGTCATCTGGGCCATAAGCAAATTCCGTCCCTATCTTTTTGGTAAACCCTTTACCGTAGTGACGGACCATCACTCTCTATGCTGGCTCGCCAATGTTAAAGATCCATCTGGTCGACTTGCAAGATGGGCACTACGATTACAAGAGTATGACATTACCATTGTCTACAAGAGTGGGCGTAAGCATTCTGATGCCGATTCACTCTCAAGAAACCCTCTTATATCAACTTCAGTGGAGACGTGCGACGAGATTCCAACCCTTGCAAGTGTCACAGAATACATCAAAGAACAGCTGAAAGATCCGAAGCTGAAATCCATCATCAAAGTTCTCAAGCGAGGAGATGAATATCAAAATTACCTTCTAAAAGACGGCGTTCTATACAAGAAAACTTTTGATCCTATGGGGCAACAGTGGCTTTTGGTAGTGCCAAAGCAACTTCGAGGAGATATACTGCGAAGCCTTCATGATGCGCCAACTGCCGGTCACCTTGGATTTGCCAAGACCTACGATCGTATTAGACGCAAGTACTACTGGCCCGGGTTATACGGAAACACCCGAAGATACATCTCGCATTGCAAAGAATGCCAAAGGCGAAAGACTCCACCTCAACTTCCTCCGGGACGACTTCAACCAATAGAGCCACCCGATATACCCTTTGCTAAAGTCGGTATTGATCTGCTTGGTCGCTTCCCCGTCACTCGAAGTGGAAACCGATGGATCATTGTCTGCACAGACTACCTGACAAGATTCACCGTTACAAAAGCATTGCCCACCGGGGAAGCAATCGAAGTTGCCAAATTTATAGTAGAGGAAATTATTCTTAAACATGGCTCTCCCAAGGAGATGATCAGCGATCGTGGACACACTTTTCTGTCTAATCTGGTGAAAACCATAAACGAATTATGTCAGACTTCCCACCTTTTGACAACCGCCTATCACCCACAGACAAATGGATTGACGGAAAGGTTCAATAAAACGCTTGCCGACATGTTGTCAATGTACACTGACGTGGAGCAAAAGAACTGGGACACGGTATTACCTTTCGTGACGTTCGCATACAACTCTGCAAAGCAAAATAGTACAGGATTCAGCCCCTTCTTCTTGATCTATGGTCGTAACATCACAACCCCCCTCGATGTCATTTTGCCTCACAATAATGATCAAGACCATGACGATAGCTATGTTCAACAACTCATCACTAGATCTGAGGAAGCAAGACAACTCGCTAAAATACACATAAAGGACGCCCAGGCTTCAGACAAGCGACGATATGACGCTCGACATAGATCTGTTTCCTATAAAATTGGGGATCTTGTTTGGGTTTATACCCCAATTAGAAAAGTCGGACTGTCTGAGAAACTGCTGCGTCGTTACTTCGGTCCATATAGAATTACTCGCCAAATGTCTGAAGTGACATATGAAGTGGAAAGCATGGAAACGGATAAAAAGAGACGTAAACTAAAGGATGTTGTCCACGTTCTCAGAATTAAACCCTACTACGAACCAAAGAAACAATTGGGTGAAGAACAGCATGTGGTAGTGTCTAGAAGACCAGTGACAAGGAGTCAAACAAGAAAGCAGCGAGACGCTGTCCTCTAAGGGAGGAGAAATGTAAGCAAGAGTAGACAAAACTCCATGGCTTAGTGGTAGCGTTCACGTCTGTAGAACCATGGGACGTGAGTTCAAGCCCGGGAGAGGTCAAATATTTCATATAATTATGTTTTGTTTCTTAATTTACTTCACATTTCTCGTCTTTTCTAGAATATGCAAATTAATAATATGTAAATTAATCTTTGATTTATTTCCAGAACATTCCAGTCTAGAATGTTCCATGCCTATATATAAGTTTCTGTAAATAGTACTTGGGGGTTGAATAAAGCTCGAGTTGAGATCTTACTCTATCGTGTGATTGTTTCTATCCTCTCGCATTTACCACGATAAATCTACGTGACAATATATCTTTGTAATTTTAACTATAAAATATTTTGACTCATATCTTTTAATTATTCTTTCAGGAAACAAAGATTGTTTGCTCTTAATCTTTAGATTACGCCTTGTCGAAATTTTAAATATCCTTTTAAGACGGAAATTTCAACAAAGGAAAGGTCTATAACCCTTTTTCCAAGACAAGATACGGAAGTAAAACGATCTATAAGGTTAGTTGAACTCCAGAGATTTGCAAAGCCAGGAAAATGAAACTTACAGTTTAGTTTCAGGAATGGAAATGTTAAATTGTAAGGGTTTGAATGTCATTTTAAAAGAAATGGAAACAAAATAGGAGAAAACAGATTTCCATAACATAGCATAAATTAATGCCGAAAGACTTGTTTTACGATTTCTCACTTGTATCTCACTGAAATAAGTATGTTTCTTTTGAGCAGAATACGAGATTTTTTATCAATTTTAAAAATACATTTCTAGCTTTTTCTTGTGCAGAATATTATAAGAATACCGTACATATAGCTTCAGATGAATTTTAAAACTCATCCTTTAAAAAAAGGGAATTAAGCATAAAAATTAATATAAAAATAAATATAAAAAATTTTTAAAAACAAATTTTTATAATTATGCTAAAAAGTAGAATTTTTTATTTTACTGATTTCCTGCGTTTAGTCCTTAATTTATAATTCATTATTATAAATAAATGGAGCCTTGATGTCAGATTCTGTTTAAATTCGTTATACCATGTGATGGCGCCAAGTTGTGGAATAAGAATTTATCAAAATTACACAATTAATAATTAAGTTCTAAAAATATTTAAATAGTTTATCGTCATCGAAAACACACAATTGCCCACAATTTCAAAGCTCTAGCACATTTAAAAGATAGGTGAAAAATCAATTACGAAATTCCACCTTTACAAATTTGAGACAAATAAAATACAAGTGTTTAATGACTTGAATTGCAAACATCAAAAACATCAAAATACGAACGTTCTGCAATGAAATTCATTCATACTGTTGACTATGGGTCTATTATTCCATCTTTTTAAAAAAAACCGCTAACGTACGTGGCACAAAAGAAGTTAATTTTTCTTTTGCCGATGGCAACTCTCGGTTTGTTTACGAAAGAAAGCCGATAGCCTCCTCCATGTTAGGCTTAGCTTCATAAGCATAACCTGTAACTATAATCGTTCGTTCTTCTAGAAAAAGCGAGATGATTAAGTATGCAGGTGTGAAGTATAGAAAGGACAATTTATTAGAAATCCAACACTGGCGTTTGATTTATCTGATCGTATATCATTGAACCCCCTCAACTGGAGAGGCACAACTTATATACAGTAACAGAACACTTTAGAACATCCTATATTCAAATTAATTAAATTTACATAAACTGGAACGTTCTGGAAATTAGCATAAAGGAGTGTTAAATCCAAAGAAAGAAAAACCCAGTCCGCAACCAGCGAGGATCGAACCAAGGACCAATAGCTCGGAAGTCAGAGTTGCTACTTCACAGCCACATAATGGACGAGTAATGGAAAATGTGGCAATATTTCTTAATGAAATTTTGGATGAAATTATTCAGAAGAAATTAGTTAGAAATGAAGCAGAAAAACTTAGGCGAACCAAAGCCACCAATAGTTCAAATCAGAATAAGTTAAAATCGTGTTAATTGACAAATTAAGGTGAACATCATGGAACTTTATTTTGTACATATTGTATATTGGTTACTTTTCCGTTATACGCACACCACTTGATGCCTTTTTTTTGTTTTAGCAACTTCTATTGGAGCGCAGAATCGCCAACTTGGATAGTTGACGTTCGCTAGATTTTTGGCGATCTGAAACGTCAGGAGCTGGAAAGAGCCTGTTTCCCCGAAAATGCATGGTGTGCGTATAATGGAGCGCAGATGCGCTTCGTGGGACCAGTAGTAATTATTTATAACTCTAAACAATAATCATTAAATGAAATCAAAATAATTTAAGAGACATAGAATCTGTTTAGGTAAATCAGCTTGCATATATCTGATAAATTTATACATTCGGATCTAGAGCCCAAATGAATCGTATGAAAAACTAGAATAAAGAGCCAAGCATTATTCTATAAAAAATGATAAACAACTTTTCTCTAATTATTCTGCATAAAATCCATTATTCGTATATGACTTTATAGTTAAAGTAGCATATTAAAAAAGCTTCGGAAATTAATGAATTGCAAAAGAACTTTCAAGAATGCCTTTTAAAAACCCTTTCTTCCTTGCCTTTTAAAAAGCCATTCGTTAATAAAAATAGTTGAACATACTGCGCTATTTTGTTAAAAGCACTGTTTTGAGTAAGAAGATGCATTATTTAAATAACGAATACTGCCTTTTTTTATCTTCCATTTCCTTTAGTTTGCAAAGCGAATTATTTTATTGATTAGAAGCAAAACAATATTTAATTTATTATCAAAGCGCATATTTAGCTTTCCGTTAAGTGTGAAAAGTAAACTTACGTAAGGGATATTAATTTATTTAAATAGTGCTGCATAGTACGTCAGTTGCTGAATTCAAAAACTACGTTCCAGAAAAGAAAAGCGTCTGCGCAAAGAAAGTTGAAATAAATTCTTGCTTCTGACAATATATTTCTATTCTAAAAATAAAAATGCAATCATAACAATTTGTATGCATTTTTTTACTTTATTAAAACATCACTAAATTTTCTATTAAAATCTGGTAGATAATTAAGTCTAGATATACTTTATTTCACATCGTGATCGTTTGATAAATTTTTAAAATTCTCTAATTAGACCACTTAATATGTATATTTCAGAGAAAGTTTCAAGCATGACTTCTGAAACTTAAACACTTCAATTAAAATCAAATAATAAAAGAAAGTAAATGAAAAGTTGTACACCTGTCAAAAAATATAGCCTCTTTTTTAAAGAATTTTAAGTAATAAAATGATAAGTTGATAATGTTTCTTCGATAAATTAAATCTTGAAGACAATATTAATAAATAGGAATACCTTAAGTGGCATTAATAATTTGTTGAGAATTTATTTTTAATTTTGTTGAATTCATGTTAAAATAATTTTTATCGTTTTCCCGAATAAAAGACAATGAAATGAAACTGCAGAATATCAGTAATCAAGCAGTTACAGTTCTTTGAATTACAATTTAGAAAAACTAGAAATTAAAGGTAATGATAAAATAATCGTTTGGGTTTAATCTCGTATAGACGAGTTTTCTGTTTGTTTTTTTTTTCATTCATAGGCCGTTTTCCGGTAGCCCTCCGATTTAAGCAAACGCCAAATCCATTTGGATACTGTATCAAGCGCCAAGTTAGAATTAGTTCTTTTAGTACACAAAGCTTTGAATTCTGTGTTCTTTGAGTTTGTGTAATCCTTATTATTAAAATCGGTTTAGAAAACAGCTCTTATAACAGCTAAACTCCAAATGGAATGACTGTAATTATCTAAATCGTTTGGTTAAATCTTTAGCCGCCAGTGATTATCTAAATTCGTATGGTTAAAAATTTAACTGCCAATTAAATCTTAGAAGTCGCCCAAAAAAGCGATAAAAAGTAATTATGATAGCCTTTCCATACAATTAGGCTCTTATTTTAAGTAAACATTGAGAGCTACAGCAATAGGAACATTAAATTGAATATTTTCAAAGTATCCTTAACATAACATTAGGAAGCTCTACTTTAAACATTAATTAACATCTTCAAACAGAGTATTGAAATTTCGCAGATTCCAATTGACTCAGCATTATCACCGGAAGTCGATGGTTATGACGGAAATCTTACTTTAATGCAAATAATAAAATCAGAAAACTCGTCCATAATTCAAAAATATTACATCTATGAAAATAAACAATATTGCAGAAAAAACGTTAACATTTTAAATTTTTATTCGAACAGTTGCGTATGTTCTAAATGTCTTCCTTTCGTTACGAAATGCACATGTTTACACTCTAAAACAATTCTTCTCCGAAAAGTTGCTCGTAAGTGAGTTAGTAACACGATTTTGAAGCTCACTCAACGTATCAAAAAATGGGTCACATAGAGTAAACAAGACAATTATTGACGCCGTAATATTTAATTTTTAAAAAATAAGCTCCTCCCTAGTTACCATTCCATAAGTCCATATATTCTACAAAACTAAACAAAATAAGAATGAAGGAATGCCTATAACTGAGGTGTTAATTACTCATTCGTAGGGTGCTATGTCCGGTTTTGCACTTTTAGTCCCAGTATACTGCAAAATACCTTCCAGGGATAATTTTTATGGAATCCTTGATTCAGCTTAAAGCAGGGAATTCAGGAACAGCTACAATGAATCACAACTTGATTGAGGTATTTTCAAGCAAATAAATTGCATGAATATTGCTTTCCATAGATAGTTCTTTAACGTAACACCAAATATAAAAATTGCAAAGCGCAAAATCTGGGAACTTTGGGATGCATAAAAAGTGATGAATTGTCAGTACCATAACGACCCAATCCAGTGTCTTTTGATAAAAATAAACCCCTTTCTTTCCTGTTGCTGGTTGACGCGAATTGAGAATTCGTTTGAGCTGCTGCATCAGATGGCTCACATAGAAATGTGTGAATTATAGAAATAAAAATTCATCTACTTTTCTCCCCCCCCAATTAGAGTTGAAGAAATATTATTAATATATTAGACGTTATATCATTTCAAAATCCGATACTTATTTTGCAATCACTTTGTGCATTGCCTTACGCTGACGAACCGACTTCTTAAATTAACCTTCCGTTAGTCGCAACAACTCTTTAGGCTTGAGATTAAGGTACAATCTCATCCCCCAAACTTAAGAAATGTTCGTCAACCGTTAAAATGCTAGATAAACGCCCGCCATCTTGAATAGCTGAATAATCAAAGTTTCGCTTGAGAAACATTCGTTTTTAGTTTTGTAGGGTTGCCATTAAAATTTTGCGGATTGCCAAATTTATCGAGTTATTGCTTGAAAAAAATTATACCGTGCCGTAGTGTGTATCTATTAAATATTGAGCTTAAAGAAGGGTTATGGTACTGTTTCAGAAGTGTGCCATGATCTGCGGATTACTAGAAAAGAACGTACTTCAATACATACATTGGAAATTAAAGTAATGCTAAAACATTTATGTTAGAAGATTAGTTAAAGATATGACCTTTTTCGAATACCCTAAACAATGAAGCTCTTACAGGTGTATACAACTGAATATTTATATATATTTGCTTTCTAGAACTTCTGACCATTGTCATTTTCTTGGAGTAAAGTAACCGAATCCTGAATTCGATAATATAAGCTCATTAGTTCGATTTCCTTTGATCTATAAGTAGACATTTTGAGTACGTCTTGTTCAATCACTCATTTAGGGTACCAATTCACTAGATATTTCAGAGAAAGAATTCGAAGATATCGAATTTCTTTCAAAGTCTTCTGTATCGTAGCTTTTTAGATAAATATTTCTTAGAAACCAGTGTTTTGTTTTATAAGAAGAAAACTTTTCGGTGAAATTAAATGCTAAATATTATGCTATTATGTTAGATTTTGTCATCTTTTTTTTATATTGAAAATATTTTATCTATAATTATTTCTCTTAAGTATGGTGAATTTCTGAATTTTGCAATTTTATTCAGAAGAAACTCATGTACACATGCAAAGACGATATATAATAAGATAAGATAGTTACGTTATTACAATACTATTACAAAAATTAGAAAAGCCGATAATTGGATGATTAATCTGATTATCAAATTTTTTTCTATTACATAGACTCATTTTCCTTAAACATTAATTTCTTTGACTAAATAACCTCACAAATTATTGGTGGCGACACGTAGCCATTTGTAAAATTAAATCCACAATTCAATCCCATAAACTGTAACTCAATACATATATTATTTCCTTTACAATACGATATTTTCAATTCCTTCGCAATAATATATTTTTCTTCATTTTTTTCTAAAATATATGTTCATTCTTCAATATCAGTGAATGACAATGATTAATCTAAACTCAATTAAGGATATTAACAAATATAAAGAAATATTAAAAATGCTGAATATAATAAATGGTTTCTAGAGCTCTATCTTAACAAGGTGGCAGTGCAGATATTCGAGAAGTCAATAATCATCAGGTATCGAGAATTGCGAATTATGGTTTCATTGCAATGGAAATCAAATTCCGGACCTCATTAAATTCAGTTGAGGATGCGTTGTGATTAAAGCTTTGAAAGGTAACGTCGCATTTAAAGTTCCATGATAAGCCTACAGGAAATGCACTCAGAATGCACGAATTCACAGGAAGTTGAATACATATCAATCCTTTAGAAGTAGGAAGTACACAGACTCTTAATTTATAAATCGATATAGAGAAAATTTTTGATTACAAGGTCTCTTTAACTAAAGATGAATTATGAGTGAGTTATTGTAGAGATATATTTCAATATCCAACAATTCACGGAAAGTCTTTAATTAATTTTTCTATCTGAAATATTTATTTCTGTTTTTCTTTATATGAACACTCTAGAGAGAGCAACTAATATTCTTTTAAAATATCATTACTCTTCATAATTT
>BGPR01046783.1:0-11957 GCA_013235015.1 Araneus ventricosus
GGTGGATAGGCTACAAGGAAAAATAAAGACATTCTTTACTGAAAATAAATAAATGCTTCAATGTAAATAACATTTTCAGTACGTTTGCCTTACATCTGCTGACAGTTTACTTTAGCTTCGTTATATTAACGTTCCGTTTTGAAGAAACACGAGGGCTATTTTGGAACGGATTTTGAATATTGTACTGTGGTCAGACGACGACACCTGAATTGGAACCTCCCTCTCCGAAGTTCCGCTTCACACCGAATTTGCTACCGGAGTGCAAAGATTAATAACTCTCTGTTATTAATCTTCTTTTAAATCATTAGTTCATCTAAGCTTGAAGAGATTTATATAATTCAAATGCGGTTTTCAATTGGGAAGTCTTGAGCCAACCTCATACAGCCCAGTTTTGGAACACTTATCTGGAACAAGGTTCTTTTCAGACAGTGATGTGAGAACCACTACCGTGAACTTTCTCAATGGGCAGGGCCGTGATTTCTACCAAGCCGATTTAAACAAGTTGCTCCTGCGTTCAGCTAAATGCTTAAATAGATGTGGTGATTATGTGGAAAATTGATCGGCAAGTATACCTCTTACCCAGATAGCACGTAAGTTTGCAGCAAGTTTGATTTTGACTTGATATTACCTTGTCATCGCAAATTTGACGCGTCAAGCTTGAAGCGAACTTGTAGCAAGTTCGCCGTGACAACTAGCGCCACCTCCTTGCAATGATATTTTGCTGCAAGTTTGCAAAACAAGCTTCATGCAAAGAAAGCACAAAGAGATAATTATCTTTGTCTCTGTTTTAAAAAACATCCAATTTTTAATAGCATCTCCTAGACCGTCCTTCTTTTTATTAATTGAATAAATCAATGATAACTTGTAAAAAAAGTGACTTTTTTATAAAAAAAAATTTGGAACATTTTCCATCTTTTTACTAAATATAACACTCGCACTTTAAAGAAAACTATATCGCCTTTTTCTTAAAGTTGACATTTTAACGTTTATAAACAAAATTAAACCGAAAAAACAGTCAATGCTTGTCGAAAAATAATAACTTATACATTTTGTCCCATTTTAAACAAATAACTTTTGAACTCTAATTTAATAATTTATTCTACTAGCAAAACTTAGCTATTAGCGAAAATCGCTCTCTCTTTGACTTCAAATCATATTCTCAACTTAAAAAATTAATGAAATCAAGAAAATAGTTTAAAATAAATCGCATACGAATTCAATCGAGCGATATATTAGCGAAATCTATCTTCTCCTCACAGAATTTAACTTGCCGAATGGTTAGCGCTTCTGCTTCGGAACCGGTAGATCGCGAGTTCTATCCCGGGTTGTGTTCGTACTCTGCTTTTGCTATAGTTTGCAATGCAAGCTTGCTGCAAGTTCGTCCCATGGTGGCTTCGAAGCTTGCGTTAACTTGCTGCAAACTTGTTTCACACTTGCTCTCTTGTCGTGTCAAACTTGCTGCAAGCTTGCAGGTTTGCACTGCAATTCAGCTGCAAACTAAAATTGCTATCTGGGTAATTTCCTTTTTTATTTTCTGTATAATGTTAATAAATATTTTTTTTTATAACCCTCGTAAACTTTTTTTTTGATCCATCCTCGTAACAACTAGTTTTAAACACGCGTTTTCCAATAGTGTATTTTCATTTTCGGAATTCAATGAGAATACAAATGTTTTCCATTCGTTTGTTGTTTAAAATTCATATGATGAGTTTAATGTTTTTATTCTTGAATTACTATATTTTCAGTCAAATGCTATTGACTTCAAAAGGTTACATAGGTTAAAAACAAGCTATTTTAAAATTGTATTATTCCTTTTATATTTAATTATAGTAACTGATATTACTACATAATTGCTGTTAATGAAAATTTTAAGTGACTATTTTTTTGCTGAATTTTTGTAAGCTAAAAAAATATTTTTTTTACAATATAAATAATCCTAGTTTCTATCTTCCGTGAAATTGCCATTTACGAATCAATCGAATAATAATTTATAGCATATGTGATATTTCCATTAGATGCTTTTCATTACGTTGTAGTTACTTTAATATTGTTTCATTTCCTGCTTCATGAAACTGGAACGAATTGAACTTTCCACTAACAAATAAAAAATTAATAAGAACAAGATGTTGATGCTGCATAATACACCTATATAAATATAGATATTTAAATAAAGGGATACTACAATTTGCACAATTTGTAGGTAATTTTGTAAATTCGAAATATGCTATAAACTTTGGGATAAATATTAGTACAAATTAGGATGGTAGACAAAAAATGTTTAGGATGATAGAGAACTTACTTCATGATGCAGACTGGCAAAAGCAGCCACTGCCAAAGCAGCCAAGATAAAAGCCTGAGAATAAGAAAAAAATATTATGTTTGCGGAAAGCAACATGAGTATGTTTAATATTAGAATTATATATAAGGTTTACAAAATCTCAATTTTAATTTTACAATGCAGCTTGTGTTTGTTTGAAATTCTAAGTTATTTTTATAATTATATAGAACATTGTTATACGATTTAGAACAAAGGAATTTTGCATTAGCCAAAATTTCAGGTTTTCGTTTCTATTTTTCCATAAAAAAGATAATTAGCTTTGGATAGAAATTGATTATCATTTAAAATATTTATATTTCATCGGTATTATCATATTTGAGGTAAAATGAAATTGTTGAAACATTAATTTTATAAAGAGCTTCAAAAAAGAATGTTTTAAGACAGTTAAATTATTTTTAGACCTAGAACATTTTTAATGAGATTTCTATTGGCTTTTAAGAGATTGAATTTTCTTGTAAAAGTTTTTCTTAACTTCTATATAACTCCTGCTTGATTTTCAAAATTTAAGTTCTACAATCAAACAAAGATGCAAACAAGAGTGAATGAACAAGATATAAGCTAGTGAATAAAATTTTCGAAAACCTTTACCTGAGAGATCATGTTCGATGATTCAGTTAAAAACTTGATACAAGTGATATCATGATATCAAGTTCCAGCGTATTTATACTCCAAGAGTGAAAACAAAACGAAAATTACTTTCGAATTGATTAAGAGGTTAAATATCTTTCTGCATGATTAAACTGTCATTTTCAGAAAATTTTAAATTCCGATTTCAGCTCGTGACCTTATTATTGACAGAATTTACTTGTAATATCGACACATTCTGCTGACGCAACTGAATCATTTTCCAAGAATCAAAGATACTAAGTTTTTTCTAAGGTCAAGAGCGTAGCTTAATAATGAGAAATAAAATTTAATTCATTTCAAAAGCAAGTAAAATACTTTTTAAATATTTGATGCCGCATGAGTAAAATTGTTGTAAACGTATAATCAGATTAAAGAATTATATAATACAGTAAGACCTCTTCAATACATCGCTCAAGGAACCACTCCTGAACGACGTTCTCTTGAATCCTCGATGAAAATATGATAAACTATACACTTTAACCCTATTTTATAATGGTAAAGATACTTTTTAATGAGATTTCCTAATCGCTCTAGCAAATTATCATGATAATTAGACCGACGATATGAAGTAATTTGAAATTTTTATTAAGTATTAAATATCTCAAGTTTCAGATAATTTAAAAACACTTATTGTACTAAAAGGAATTTAATAAACATTAACTATTCTTGAAATAGTAAGAATATAGGGGAGAGTCACTGAAATTGAACCGGTATAATAACCTCAATTCTGTTAAATATTCGGGCCGTAAAGCAGGCAAATTATGCTGTAGCAATGAATGTAAATGTCTCATATGAAATCATTTTCAAGAGAAAGCGTTTCGTGGTTACTGTTAAAGAACAAGTGTTTAGATTTAAATATCATGAATTGATTATTTTAACAAAAGGCATTAGGCCTTATATTTTAAAGGAAGTCGAAAAATACGTTAGATCCGGAGATAAGAAATTTGTATGGCTACAATTTACTATAGTAATTTTATTAAGATAGCTTTTAAAAAAGTCCAGGGGAATTTTTTCCGTTGTTGACCAGGAATTGCTAGATTGGACCACAAACAGTTGCCTAACTTGGACTGTTTAATTCCCATAAATATATGAGGTTATTATATTAAATTACAGTATTAGCTCAAAAAGCAATTATTTCCTTACATTTTTAGTTCTCATAAACGGTAAGTGGAACGAATCAAACCAACAAAGGACACGAAAACCATCAAATGTTGTATCAAAAGGAACAAAAAGCTAAGGACAAATATCATTTGCGTTGAAACAAAAGAAGAAATGATACAGTGAATAAAATGCCGTCTTTTGTCTCAAATTTTACGACCAGCTGCCGTCACGCGTATGGAATCGATATTTAATAAAATTAATCGATTAATCAATAATTCAGTTCTGAAAGAATTAAAATAGCGCATTGTTATCAAAAACACACCAGTGTACAAAATTTTAAAACTCTAGCGCATAACGAAGTGATAGAAAATTCGATTGCAAAATTTCATCCCTAAAATCATGAAGCAATTCAATTCAAATTCACAAATTTTTTGAAGAGACTTTAGTCGGATCTTGTTTAATCTATCTAAACCACGAGATGTCTCAGATCTCAGCATTGTCCTTAGAAATTAAAAAGAAATTAAAGAGCATTGATTAACACTCAATCAAACATTACAACCTACTTAATTCTTGAAAATTTTTTATGAACCGAGTCTATTTTCTCCATGCGACTTAAAGTGAAATATATCATTTCATACCTTGTTCCGAAATATGTGTTTACTAGCTGATAACCCGGCCTTGCTCGGCAACCATTCTTTTTCATATTCCCGTCCTCATTTATTTTTTCCCTATGAATAATGTCCGTAACTTTCCCCAACAAACGTAAATCTCATTTAAATTCTTTCCTGTTGAATTGAAACATCAAAGCTAGACTTTTTTAAAAACTTATAACAGTATGATTCCAATGAAGACGCAAGAAGGTTGGAAACAGAAAATTTATTTTTAACTTTTTCACTTAAAAACTAATACAACCTTACAATGAACCTTTAAAGCATACAGAATTTTTCCGGCGTTGTTGATTAAAAATATAAACTTATAAACATTTTCTTCGTTCTTAAGATATTTTTAAAAATGTACATTGCAAAATGAAACATCAAAAGGCAATAAAAGAAGAAAGGAAAATGAAAAAAAAACCCGATTTTTTTTTTCTGTTTACAAAACACGGTAGCGTAATATTTCGTCTCGCGCGACAAAAATCTTTTATAGAACAAAGGCGGTTTCGAAAAGTTTTAAAAAATCCAAAAAATCAGGAAAAACACACAGAAGCTTCGAATTAATCTTATTAAAATGGGGAAGCTTTAGACTTTACAATGATATAAAAATTAAGGTTCTCCGATGAGATTTTATGCAGAAAGGTTGAGAAAATAGGAAACTATTTAACATTAAATAAATAAAATTCGAATTTTAAAATAATTTTTACGGTGTCAGTTCCCTCTTCTCCTAATGCATCACTGTGCCAAATTTGGTTCTGGCAAGTCAAACGGTCTGGGTTTGCATATAGAACAAATAAAAACATACATACACAGAATTTTTTCTCTTATATATATATATATATATATAATGGTAATTTCAACTATAATAGAACATGCTATATATGAACATTCAAAGCAGAATAAACAAAGCATATCAAAAATACGATTCTAAAACTAAAAATTTATTAATTAAATAAAATTTAAATTATGATTCTATAATCCGAGTTGATTTAAATTAACCAAAAATTTTTTAAATATATTTTTAATGTTTTTAAAAAATTAGTAAGATACCTATATTAAATTCTCAAAATAAGTTAAATTATGTAATCAATTAAAAATCTAATATTTTTATGAAATAAACTATCTGATTATTTAGGATCCTATATTGTTTAATGGGGTTTTTTTAGCTAATAGCAGGGCCATTTATCCAATGATCCAAAGACGCCTAAAAATTTACTATACTGATTTTAGTTTAATTGCAAACCAAAAATTTATTTAACGATAATTTCAAATATGTTAATTATAAAAATAAGGGTATGGCATGTTACTAGAGAACCATGGATTTTGTAATGTTACATAAGCATGCATATCTGTTCAAGATTATTCATACAGAGGCAATTTGAGAAAATTCTGTGTGCAATAGAAGATAGTAAATACATTATCTATACTTATAAAAAACAATGTTTCTGTGCGTGTGTGCGCGCGCGATGTCCAGATGAATTTCTCAATACACGGTTTGTAATAATTGTACAAAAAAATAGATACACCATCGGAAAGAGCAAACTATTTTCGTTCTAATGAAGTTAGTTTGGAATTTTTAACGTAATTTACTGAATTTTGAGAATTTTTTTAAAAATAGTCGGTTACCCTAAAAAACTTTGTTTTGAATTTCACTTTCTTGCATCCGCCGTTCTAATTTATTTTATCAATTTGAAATTTATTGAAGTAATAAATATAACGTTTCTCAGTGATTTAAAACAAGAAGGGTTAAAATTGAACAGTTTATTGAATTTTAATTAATTTTTTTCTGAATGAATGAAAAAGATGTTTTTTTCTGAAA
The DNA here is from genome assembly GCA_013235015.1 of Araneus ventricosus. Lineage (NCBI taxonomy): Eukaryota > Metazoa > Arthropoda > Arachnida > Araneae > Araneidae > Araneus > Araneus ventricosus. Next base: position 6,539 of record BGPR01046783.1, read on the forward strand.
AAAATGTTCGTTCCGTAATTCGCTTAATGACACTTCGTAATCAAGGTAGCGTGACGTATCGTATTCCCAACATGCATTTCGTCGAAACCACTTGACGTCATTATCCCTTTGCTTTCAGCGAGGTTCTGCAGTTCGATTTTCGCAGATCATTCTTTTAATTTGTTTGTTTTTAGAATTTTTGATAGTCGAATATAAAGGCTGATATCTTTAGTTACAGAAGACTGGGAAGAAAATGAAATATGACTTCAAGGAGCTATTAACATAAAGTGGATACAAAGTTTAAACCTGAAGTGCAAGATTTCATCTCTCTCTTTTCTCCCCTTCTTCTCTGATTCTTTTTGGATATATTTAAATAGTCTGCATTGCTGCTATTTCATTGGCTGGCTGCGCAGAGCGAAGGAGACGTCATAACCTTTAACTGAATGATTTCGATTATTATTTACGGCAGTGTCTTAACATGCTTCTTTGTCTAGCATATTTTGCTTGCTGTTTAATAATGATTTTCACGTTTCAATTGTTTGATATTGTTTTGGATTAACGTACTCTGTACTGTTTTCCTACAGCTCAAATGTCATTATCGCGAAGAAAAATAAGCGGGGAAATCAATGTGTATCTCTTGTTTTGATTTTTTTTTCGAAACTTTTTCGTATCATTGTGGGCGGTTTTTAATCTCATTTTTTTGAAGTTCCAATTCCACGGGCAACGCTGTGCGCTTACTGCTAGACAGTGATAAAGTAGGCACCTACTTTCTGACACTTGATATCATACCAGATTCAGTTATTTTTTCACGCTATACAGTGATGATTTAAAAAATGTTATGTGTTGTTTTACAATTTGCGAAGTGTAGTGTGTTTATATTACTTTTGTATTACTGTTTATGTTGGAGTGCAACAACTAGTTTCGTCGGGCCACAGGAGCTCAGATTCCTAGTTATGGGTCTGACGGTGCGCTAAATAACTCTAGACCAGAGTATTCAAATTTGTTAAGGCGTCCTGGGCAATAAACCGTTATCTCACTTAGAAGATGTCAAGTCTGGTTCTTTATGTAACAGTGCGATGTATCGAAGTGGAGACTTGAGTGTGCTTGATGATGTTTCTGTATTTGTAAGTATCAACTTTAAAATTCAAAAAGTTATAAACAAATTTGGTAAGATATTTTACTGTATTTTTGGTTTTTCAAGCAATTCTAATTTTAAATAATTATTGTAACTTTCATTTATGGCAAATTTTTAATAGTTTTGAAGAATGGGAAATGTTTTTTAATATATATAATATTGTGGGACACACAATCATTAGAACTCACATTTTACAGTGAAGGTTAGGTCACAGGGTACTTACCGGACCGACCAGAAAGTGATGATGAAGAAAATGATTTAGGCACACCCCGTTTCACAGAAAGTTGATAATGATTGGAAATTTTCATTAATGGTTTTGTTTGCTGTAAGTAATACTAAATTGTATTTTCGTAAAAATAGCACTGTTTTCGGGAAGATACAAAGGATTTCTTATAAAATTCCAAATCTTTCCACAAGTTTTTTGATTAAAACATGAAGAGTTTTCAACCAAATTATACGGGACTTTCAGAATGCGTGACAATATGTTAGCTAAGCATTCTATTAAAATTCGAATTAAATAGTAGAAATAATCGAGGGAATATGAGATTTGTAGTAAATAATTTTTAACTGCTCATGTACATATGTTGATAATTATTATACTTATAAATTAATTATTATTAATAATAATAATTTCAAAGTCAGATATATAAGGCAAATAACATAAAATTTCCATTTGAATTCGATTAATATTCAGATAAAGATTGGATAAAGTGTATAAATCTAAAATACCAATCAATGGCAAAAAGAATAATGGCTGTGATAAGTATCCTTTAAAACATGCAATATTTCTTCGATTTTAATATAATCATTTACTATTGCAGCAAAATTAGTAGAAATTTTAGAGATATCTACTGATTTCAGTCTTTTATCATTCTGGTGTAATAGTAGTAGTCCCTAATTGTTTATTAGAATATAAATTGATAAAGCCAGGATACTTGGAAATGCGACATAATTGGAGTAATAAGCGTACGAACACCCGAAAGTCTGTGCTATTCTGTACTTCATATCATAAATTTCATATCCAAAAGCAAAAAAAAAAAGATTCTTCTTTTTCCAACAACAAGTAAGTATACGCGATTGAAAGTGATAGAGTTGCAGTAGAGATGAAAACCAAAATCAAGTTTATTAAACGTGCGTTTTTCGTTCTTTTTGACAAGCTAGGAAATGACGTAATTGAACGTGCCAGAAGTTTTGCACTTTTGTATTCGAATTTATACTCAAAATCCTTATATGATTTTGCGTAACATCAAAGAAAAAGTAAAATAACTTTTTATCAATAATTCCTTTGTACCAAAATTTGAATATCGAGATATTTATTACTACCTCTTAACAGTTCATTCTAGACATTATAGCCTAGGTACTACAGTTTTTTATCTTCTGAAACTTTCTGAATAATCGTCCAGAAATTTCTTCAGAAATCCATTTCTTATAGAAGTTTCTCTATGCAATTGCATTTAACGTATTCTTGGTACAAGATAATTAAAATTTCATTTTAGCGAAGATGAAAATAAAAGTCCATTACGACGTGATACTCTAGATTGGTCTGGGTTCCATATTCAACGAATGTCAACGCTGTATCTTTATCTACCATAGAAGTGAAAACATTAAAGATCGAAATTTAATTCTCTCAGGATTCTGAGAATAGCAAATTGCTTTAATCAGTACGGCGCGACGGTTAGAAAGGTTTATTAAGAAGCTGAATTATAGAATTCTTCATTTTTGAATGAAATATATATCGATTTGGAAACCCTCTCCTTTCAATTTGTAAGACGACAAATCATTAAAGGGACTCGGTATTCTAAAATAGATGAAAATGTCAATTTTTCAGTTTTGAGTTTAAAATTATTTCTGATCCTTTGAATGAAAAGGATAGGACAAATATTTAGTTAGATAAGGAGTCATTTTGAGTGACACGTTTTCATGGGCCACACACTTTTTCTCTGTTTACTGTAGATTTTAAATGATAAGACATTTAGTTTTTTTGGTATGAAGTAAAACAAAACGCTTTTCTGAATACTTCATTTCTTTACTGATTGTTTGTTTATAATTTTCATTTTTTCACTAGCCTCTCTCTATTGATTTCTATCCATCCATCCATTTTGGGTTATTTTCGATTGAAAACTAACTTTTCCAAGACTTCAAGATAATTTATTGCTTACTCTGAGTTTCATAGATTTGGAGACGGTATGAGAACAGAAAGGCTCCTTATTATGAGCGGCAAGAGGTGGAAGGCCAGTCAATCGATTGTTCCGAATGAAATGGTTTGAAACGTGGTTTTTAATTTGATTGGCAAATTCGTCCGAGAATCCGAAATTAATTACGCAGTGAATTACATCTTATACTTTTCAGTTTTTTAAAAAAGTTTTAAAATTTTTTTTTAGAACACAGTTTTGTTTCGTACAAAAGATTTTGTGATTTAAATTTTTGTTGAAATGTTTTTAAATATATATTTATTCGGTTTGTTTTTCAGGAAATTTTACCTGCTACAAGCTTGTTTTATTTTATTTATATTTTATTCCACTGGCTTACAATTATATCTATACATTTAATAAGCATGTGCTGAATAGAATTAAAAATGGTTTTGTAAATGTCTTGTGCAGAAGAATTTTAACAAATCATTTAAAATTTTCTTAATTTTTAATTTTTTTTTCTAAATTACCGCCAAACATCATTAGAGCTATTAATAACTATGGAATGATAAATATTTATTAAACTGTTACCTTCTGACTTATTTATGTTAGATTATAGTTGTAAAAACTAACTAGATTCATATAACCTAGTTTTATTATAATATTTTTCTGTGTTGAAATCTTCAAACACATTTTTCTCAGTTCCATTTTTCCGAAATCATGTCTGCTACGAAATGCTAAAAGTCGATCACATTTTATTCAATTGCTTGAAATTTTTTTCTGTATACTCATAAATATCAGATTAATTGAATTAGGGTTGATTTGAAAAAATTTTATTAGAATAAAATTTTTAAATTGTGAAAGTGGAAATATCCGATATTTACCAAAAAAATTATACACATTTTCCAGACAATATTTTTTCTCCAACTACTTCAGGTATCCGAATAAAGATTGCTAATTTTATTTAGTGTATTAAAAGGAGATTTTGAGAAATATTTGGTGAGAAAATATTAAAAACTGAATTAGAAGTAGCATTTTGTATAAAGACTTAATTTAATGCTATTTCTTTTAAAAAAATCCCTTTTATAACTTTTAAATTTATGAATACAAATTTTTTTCAGAAATCTGAGTTTCTGCAAGTTTACATCAAACTATTTCAAAACAAAGAAAATTTGGTCTAAAAAAATTAAAAATTTCTGTAGTCAGGATTCATTGGAATGAAAAGGGCGAACGGCACGGAGGTGTTTCAATTCTTTATACTTTTTTTGTTCATTTTCATTAATACCCTACACATGTGAATGTAAAGGTTTTCTTTAACCGATTAACTTTAACGTCTTTCATTATGTTCCGATTGTTAATCTATAACTAATGATAATATTAGCAATAATTTTGAAGATACAAGTGAAAATAGAATTTATAGAGGAACTGCTAAATCGCTTAAAATCACAGTAGAACCCCGCTAATCCGAAATTCCGGTTAATCCGAACCGATTTTATTTTCGAAAACTATATGTAATTTAAAAGATTACCTGAAAAGATTTCAATATACATACTAAAAACAAGAAAGTACTTTTTCAGCAAGCATAATTTTGTACACATTGAAGAAACTAATGCAATTCGCCGTAAGATGAGGTCACTTCATGCATGAGTACATCCATTATTCTAATGAAAAGGGGAGACATATTCTTTTCTATTGCTTTTGAATAAAAGAATTCAAGAGATAGTAGTACTGAGTACTTTTAACTTACATTTGTTTTAGCACACATCTTTTTCTTTTCTATTTTTCTCGGAATTTCGGGTAATCAGAATTTTTTGTAATCCTAACAAGCACCGGTCCCAATTTGTTCGGATAAATGGGGTTCTACTGTAAATCATATATTGCAAGGTTTTTAATTTTCACCCAATTCTAAGTAAATATAAAATTATCAATACAGAGTGCAGAAAAAATTAAAAATTAAATTTTGAATATAATTTTTAGTTGCAATTAATTCAATAAAACAATAAATACTTTATTAAAACTTCTTTCTTCATGTCAAAAATGAAGAAAGTAGTTCATTTAATTAATTAATCAATTCTTAAAATATTCAAAATTTGCTTGAAAATGTAAAAATAGTATTAATGTAAATGAGAGAATGTTGTGCAGTATAAACTACAAGAAAAACATTCCCAATCAATGA
>BGPR01046784.1:0-11957 GCA_013235015.1 Araneus ventricosus
TAACCGCTCAAAATAACCGGTTTTCGGTTATTCGGGTTTTTTTACCTCCGCTTTTACCTGGTGGTTATAACCGCTCAAAATAACCGGTTTTCGGTTATTCGGGGTTTTTTCAGCTCCGGTTTTACCTGGCGGTTATAACCGCTCAAAATAACCGGTTTTCGTTTTTTTTTATATATAAAATGCAAACGCCGTTTGTAGACAAATTTTTTTTATTAATATTTTTTTTACAGGAAATCAGTCCATTGACCAATATTTATTTGTTCATAAAGACTTTCAGTAATCCACAAACCAACAGACGCCTCTAGGAAGCGGTTGTCGTTGATTGGCTTGAGATGATGTCAATCAAAGCATCATAACCTGGTACCTTTTAGTCTAATCGAACCTAAAATCGAGTCTATTTTCCGATTCCGTTTTTTTGCCAGGTTATTGTATGTAAAAAAAACCCGGTCATAACCGAAACAAAAAAAAAACTGTTTTCGGTTAAAACCGGTAGGTTTTTCTCATCCCTAATTGCCATGTATTGCTTTGTTAAAAGACGTGCAATGAAGAAAACTCTTATTAATGAATGATAAGAGTTACTCAATCCTATTTTTGCAATGAATCACACCATCGAAAGAAAAAAGCCATAAAAAGAGTAACGGATCGGAAGATGCCTCGATTTTAGATTCGATTAGACTCAAACTTACCAAGTTATGAAGCTTTGAATTTCATCATCTTCGGCCAATCAACGACAACCGCTTCCTCGAGGCGTGTATTGGTTGGCGGATTACTGAAAGAGTCTTTATTAACAGATAAATATTCGTCAATGGATTGATTTCCTGTAAAAATAATATTAATAAAAAATTTTGTCTACAAACGGCGTTTGATTTTTATAAGAAAAACGAAAACCGGTTATTTCCAAAACTGATTATTTTGAGCGTTTATAACCGCCACGTTAAATAGAGGTGAAAAAAACCTGAATGAACGAAAACTGGTTATTTTCATAATAACCGTCATCCCTACTAAAATGACCCATAATCCATTATCATATCAAGTGTTCTATGGAGTTTTAGCTGAATCAATACGGCAACACATTCCCAAAACAAGAGGGTGGTCATCTAATTAAATAGAACAAAAAATATACTGTTAAGGGGTTAAATAACAAAATAGGAAAAAAAAACATGTATTTTTAACCATCTCTGTGCTCTTTATACAACCCCTCTCAATAAAGATGGTTTTTTCACCTCAAGTTGTCAACCTGGTCTCCCACCCCTCCAGAGGAATCGGGGGAGAAATTCAGCTACGAATGCAGTGAATAAATAAAATTCCGAATCCCGTGATCTGGGGTTACTCTTTCCGTACGTCTAATATCGTCGAATAAAAAAAAATTGACCGCGCCACTTTGACATGTTTGGTGGATGACGCATGTTATTCGAGAAGTCTATTGTGGAAGAAGATAAATAAAAATAATCCGGAAAAAACGCTCTTACCGAGACTGTATATCATTGCTTAAAAGCAGCCACCAGACTTTTCAATACCCTTGAGTATCAAATAAACAAATGCGGAAAGCGTGTTTCCAGTTGGATGTCAATTTCCTGGAAAAAATTGTTAATATCTGGATGTCAATTTCTTTTTTCAAAATTTTACGTTGGAGAAAGAAAGGAAAAAGCGTTGGTGGCGTTTTCTGAACCCAAGAGTGAAAAGAATGCTTCCGCAAAAATGCCATTACTGGGTATTTTCGGAATATTAGACACCATGTATTATTTTGCCACGCTTTATTTTAAAATTGGATTTTCATTTCGTTTCTTTAAATTCTGCTTTCGTTTTGTTTTTTTAAAACAAATGTGTGTTAATGCCTTTTCATTTATCATAAATATTACCCAATATACGTCAATATTTTTTTTATTTCAAGTTCGAAAAAAAAATGAGGTAGCAGATATTTATAACTATGCGTGTGTGTATGCGTAGTTACATTTTACCTTTTTATGTTGTTTTTTTGCTATTTTTTTATTTTATCATTTTAATTTGATTTCATCTCAGTAAATCCATTCAACTTTTGTACTTTTCCAATTTCGATTCTGTGGTGTTATAGGAAATTCAGTACCTTTTTCATAAGCTATGGCTGAGATTTGCTACGGAGAAACCATATATAAACAATTCCTATGGATCTTTCCGCTAATGAAGTATATTTGGGCTTTAATCTCTTTTATGCTTTTTTATTAAATTTTAAATTGATATTTACTTATTTCATTCATTTTTGATACGATTTGTTGCATAAACATCTTCGTTGTACTAGTGCAGTTTGCATTTTGTCTATTTATGTTTACATGTCTTTACTTATTTATTTGTATGTGTATGATTATTCATGTTATATATAAAAAAACAGTATCCTTTAATTTTCACATTATTGAATTGTTTCTCAAGTTTGTATATGATTTATTTTTTTAAATGGCAGACTTCCTCTGAAATGATTTCCTACATTTAAAATGATTTTAACACAGAGAAGTGAATACATTTTATTATTTATTTTTGTCCATTTCATTCAGTAGACCCTTTTTTAAAATTTAATCTATATATATAAAAGAGAAAAGTGTGTGTGTGTGTGTGTGTGTTCGTTTTTGGTTCTTTATGCACATCCACACCGTTGGACTTACGGCGCCAAATTTCGCACAGTTATGGATTAATACAAGAGGGACCTAACGCCGCAAAAATTATTTTGAAATTTGAATTAGATTTTTATTTACTTAATTAAATAACAAAAATTAAGCTATTTTTAGACGTTTTCAGCCAATAACTTCCGAAATGTTTATCGTAGGAAAATTATTTTTACTCCACCTTGAAGAGCAAAACATTATCTGTTTAATGAAATCAATTTAATTGCTGTACAATGTCTCCTCCAATTTTAATAAGCATTACAAAATTAATTTTAAACTCAATTTGTAACAATACTTTCTATTATTATAAAATCAAATTCAAACCAATTTATTGTTTCATCAAATCCTTTATTCACGTGTTTTTACCACTGTTAAATTTATGATAAGAAAATATTGCTTTCTTTGGTCATGTATTCTTATAATACTTAGACTTGAAAATATTAAGTTAATTCTAAGTTATAAGTACTTAGACTTGAAAATATTTCTATCGCGAGCAACGCCGGGTATGTAAGCTAGTAATATAATAAAACGAATCACGACACGCAATCCCAATATCATTTGAAACTGTTAAGAAAATTGCATTTTGCTTTTCATTGAGTCAGTTCTTTCTGAATAATTTTTATTCATTTGTGATATAAAGATGTGCGGACAAATCTTGCGAAGTTAAATCTTGAAAAAACCATTTTAGTAAGCAGCGGTTCATTTTAACATGCCGCTTCTGAAAAGGGAAACGCACAAAAGGACATAAATTTGATCAAAGCACAAAAACGTAAAACGAAACCGGGAAATTCCCAGATTGTAACACAACTGAATGGTTCAGGGTTTTAGCGAGGCTCGCGATAAAATTTGATCCTGGTCAAAACGATATGAGAAAAACAAAACGAATTGCATTAAAATTCTAAACAGTTCTCAAGAAGAAAGATTTATCACATATATAAACGTTATTTATTAGCAGGAAAATTCGTTTTCTTGTGTTGAAAATAATCGAAAAGCTCATTCGAGCTAAAATGCATATGTTTATCACTAATAAATCTTGAAAATATTGCATACATCAAAAGAAATTCTTTTTATCAATTTAATTTGAAATTTAACCAGTTTACAAGATTATTCATCAGAGAACTAAAATACAAGCTGATTACATTATTACGAACAAGCGACTATTTGCGTTCTATCGATTAACAAGCAAACACCAGTTGCAAGAACACATGCAAATTTGTATCCAAACTGAATATGTACATATGTATTATTTGTTTAAAAAAGAAACGAAATATTTCTCTATTTATTCCTTTCTTACTGAAAGTAATACAGAAAGTAGAGTAGTTGGCATTCTGCGGATGCATGCATTGACCAGGAAACGTTGAAAGTAATCGAAATGCCGAAATATATGGACCCCTGCTAGCATCGGCTAAGGGGAGCCATTTTTTATCATAACTTTTTTCTCTTTTTCGTTTGTCTTTTTCTTTTCCTCAAATCAATCTTGCGCTGCTTCCATAGTCTTTGGATGGTCACGCGATTTTTGCTTTTTCCCAATTTTTGCTCACAACCCCGTCAGGTAAAAGCTCGCACGCCAAGGCACGAAACCTAGCTTTATCAGAATATTGTTTTCCCACTGCGAATGGCAACATAAAAGAAAATGTTGCTTAGTGAATGTTTGGCTTCCTATTCGTAACTACACTTTTGCTTCTTTTGCTGATCATTACTTACCTCTTACAGAGATTTATGCTTCAATGTGTTACAAAAATTTTGATACTTTTGATGCATTTGAAAAATGAGAAAAGTATGAGAGAAATTTGATAAAATTCGATTGTGGAAGTGCGTTTTCTTTCATTGGGAAGATTACTGATTTTGTATTTTAATGTGTGAACTATATAGAAATTAAGAAGTGTTATATCGTCGTAGCACAAAGTTCAGGAGAACCAAAATATCTATTAATCTGAATAAGTGGTTTCTGTTTACATAAGGACATACCAACAACTTTTTGCTGGTTGGGTGGGTCCGAGAGATTCAAACCCTTTTGCTCTCCCATAAACACATTCACCTGAGATGGCTTAAAATACACGTCAGTTATTTAGGCAATGAATGCGCAGACCAATTAGCCAAAGAAGCCATCACAAAAGGCGACCCTTTCCTTCTACCTAAGCCACTTTCCTACCTGAAAGCCGAGATTAAGTCAGCTGCTTTAAGCATCTGGCAAGACAACTGGGATAACGGAGAAACTAGCCGTAGTACACACGATATAGTGCCTAGGATCTCAAACAAGCCAGTAGGATGGAATAGAGAAGAGCTAATGTTCGTTCCAGGGCACGGGCCCTTCCCTTCATACCTTCATCGCTTCAATCTTCGAACACATGACAACTGCTCGTGCGGAGAAAAAGGCGATCCAATGCACTATGCCACAAAATGTCGGTTCACCCTCTCCTGGCATTTCCAAACTCCAACAGTGTCACTTAAATTACAGTGGTTGAAAAACATTCTCACGAACAACTCATCAAGAACCCGACTTCGATTCCTAATGCGTTTCATATGTGATGAGAACATTCTAATTGTAGAGGATAATAATTGAGCATTCATCCACCCAGACTGACACACACTTCAGGCTACTGATGACTTTTTTTCCCCTCTACGTATTTTTATTTTTTTTCTATTTTGTTTTGTTGTCTATGTTGTTCTGTCCAGTGCATGTTTCTTTTTCATTATTATTTTTGTACCTGTTTTTTATTTCTGCCCTTTCTTAAAAAAATAAAATTCCCCTCCATCCATCCAAACCGGAAAGGAGCCAAATGGCTCTAAACATGGGGATGCAGGTGGTGGAATGTAATGTAATTTAATGCTGATTGGATGGTTTTTGGAGTTTATTGGCGAAAGAGCCATGTTCACAATTTTTGTTGATATTTATTTTTTTCATTCAGAGGAGTCGGAACCCCCTATACCAACATTGTTAAACTGGCCATTTTCGATATTCCTTTTCTAAAACTCGGTTAGAGATACATGCTTGAAATTTTTTATACAAGTAAAGTACACCATTCTCATTATACTGAAATGAGCTTTTGGTTAATTTTTTTTTTTGGTAAATTTACAAAATATTTAATTAAACATAGTGAAATTTTACCCTATTTTCAAACAAAAAAAATTGTAAAGAATAAATATTTGAGTTTTTTTTTAAAAAAAAGCTCATTTTAGTATAATGAGTAAGGTGTACTTTACTTGTATAAAAAATTTCAAACATGAATCTATAACAGATTTTGAGAAAAGGAACATCGAATAGGGCCAGTTTAACATTGTCGGTTTCGCCTCCTCTTTTAAAATGGGCGAGTTATAAAATCATATATTAGTCGGCATGATTTACGTGGATTCTTAATTAGTATCAAAACTATCCACTGAACTCCCTTAACATACTTTTTCTTTTGGTATCGTAGCACATAACTTTATTTTTCCTAATTAATTCGGTTTTTTATTTTAATCAAACCCATACTATTTATTCTATTTCTTGATTCATCTATTGTAACCATAAAAACAACTCTTCTTATGACAAAATGTTCCTCATAGCACTAACCTCATTTTTAACGAAATGGCACCAGTGTGTCCCACATGTCATCAGAATTTTACTGTTCATCACATTTTAGTCGAATGTTCATCTTTTAAATCTCACCGTATTCATTATTTCCACTCATCATCTCTAATCTTACAAGACTTGGTAGGTGAAAAACACCATCCAAACATTTTTAACTTTTTAAAGGCTATTGGCTTTTTACAAACATCTGAAGCTTTTAACTTTTATCTCTGATTGTATTGCATTTTCCTCAAATTTTACAATTTTTTTTCATCTAACTCTTATCGTGTTTTAGATTTTTTGCTAGTATACTGACATTTACCATTAGATTGGCGCAGTTTAGCCAGTAATGGCTCTTGAGCCATTAAATCCCACAAAACCAACCATAGCACTAATGGAGCTCCTTTTCTTTCTGTTAACCATGAAAAACATAAATTCTACTTAAATTCAATTTATTTTTGAAAATTAAAATTATTTATTATGTAGAGGTGCAAGGCTCCTCTGGAATCAGCGGAACCTCGAAAATTCAACTCCGTTGCTAGAATCATATATCGAGTCATGCTTATATAGTTTTCTCCAAGATGGATAATAAATATGAAGACATTTTTCATCTTTAATACTTATGAAAGATGATATTTGATTCGCTATGGAATTCTGTATTGTAACAAAATTGTTTAAAAATCCAACATCGTTGAACACAAATTAGTCAAGACTTTCTCATCATATCAATAAATATTTTAATGACGCGAAACTACTTTATCTCACATGGAATTTAATGTATTTTGCATCGTTCAAGCAAAGATATATATTATCAAATAACAACATATGGATAGAAACAAAATCGTTATTAACCTGATGCAATGACTGAAATGAAAAGTAATTGTAAGAACAACTTAAATTATTTTTAATAAAATATCTGAAATCCTGATAAAAACGAAATCGTTATCACCGTGAAGCAAGATGACGGAGAAGAAAAATAATTATAAAAATCATTTTCGAAATCCTACGTTGGGATAAAAAGAAATTACCGAATCTATAAAAAATGTTTTTTGAATAAAAATAAATATCTTGTCGAATATTTGAAATGTGAAACAGCGGCAAAAGAGTCTTTTCTGTGAAACAATATTACGCGAATATAAAAAAGGTATCATTAAGCACGGATTCTTATTGAATACTTTTTTGACACTTCTTAATTAAATTTTAAAAAGGACGAGTAAAGATCCTCATAGCTTTGACTGGGGAATATATTTATTTGTAAAAACTTCATGAAAGTAAAAAACTAGATTGTCTTTGTAAGAGATTGTTGGAATTTTATTAGTTATGATTTTAAATATATGTACTCACTTGCATTCATTTATTAAAATTTTCTTTTAATATTCCACTGAAATTTTTGTAATTATGTGAAATAATTATAAAAGTATTCTCTCGTAAAAAAGGCATTCTGTACAAGAATACATAAGTCTAATGTTTAAAAATTGAAAATGTCCATCATCGCTCCCGTAACTAATTCAGACATAGAAGGATTTCCTAAACAATGGAATGGCGTACGAATGCTTTGAGACCACGAAAAAATTTAGAGAGAATACTTCTGCCAAATTCTTTGACCTCAGCAAGCAAAAATAGTTAAGAAAGCCATCTTGATTCGAAATATTTCTTAATTAACTCTCTGAGCAGTTAGCTATCTTGATCTACTTGCCTTAAATCTTAAAATTTGCTTTTAAAGTGAATAATCAGATCTTAATTGCGTTTAACCAAGTGTCTGAAATCTTAAAAATATTTTATCCGTGGTAGTTTAAGAAATTATTCATATAAACATGAATTATCTGGTTTTGAACCCAATATGAGAAACGGAAAAATACGTATAAAACGCTTAGAGGATTAATTTAAACTTTGCAAAGGGTTCTGAGGATCGGCCTTGTAATTCAGAAGTTTTGTCAGATGACATTCACAAAAACTGCGGAGGAATACATTCCCCAGGTTTTCGCGCCACTCAAGATTGAAAGCATTTCGCTTGCAAATACAGATTTAATATGTGCAAGACCGGCGTGGGTTTGCAATTTGCTATTTCTCCAGACTCGAGGGAAAGCTATGGTCTGATGGTAGAGCACCAGCTTTGAGGTCGTTGAGTACAAGTTCGTTACCGGTTTTCACCAAATATCTGCGTGTATGTGGACTTGGTGCACGTTAAATCTGCTGTTCGGGGGTCAAACGTCACCACACTTGTGTGGCGGAGAAGCTTGAAGTGTGGTGTATCTGCTCAATTGTCTTCTTCTGATTCCAGTTCTGAATTATGTGGTTGGCCTGTGTAATTTCAAAACGGAATTTTAAAAAACTTAACAAAGCAAGGCTTCCAATACCGAAGTCAGGATTCTCTCACCATACTACAAGCCCCTCTTCTAATGTTTAGGTCAGGGTTTCCCAAACTTTTTTCCCTCGCGTATTAGTCCTTTTATTTTCGCGTACCCCTACTGTCGTACCACCTCTTATCATTTGTTTATCCAAAGCAGATTTTTTCAATAATGTTAAGGGCTTAACCCTTTGAGTACTGAATTATTTGAAGATTTTTTATGCCCATGGGACGGATTTAATTTGTCGCTATATGGATTAATATGTAAAAGTAATACATTTTATTTGGAATATACTTATATAGGTGATAGAAATATACTTTTGAAACACCATTTTATTTATAAAATATAAATAAATATATAAATGAAACAAAATATAAATATTTATATAGAACAAGAACCAACTTAAAGTCTAATAATTTTGTACCGTGTGGTATTTTTCAAAACATGTCGGTAAACGCAAAGGTACCTGGCATTGTTTGCATTGCCAAGTGGTTTCTTTTCTTATTTTATGTTTATAACACATGCGACACCGTTTTGTAGGGTGTTTCTTTAATTCTGTTGCCGGAATATTCTCCGGAAAATGTGCCCAATTTTTCGCTTGCAAACGATGTGGCGCATCGCTATTTGTAGGACACCAACGGATATTATAATTTGGCAGGACCACTTGCGCCAATAATTCTTCTTAAATTCAGATTACGAGTCTCGCCCCTCCACCGTAACTTCGCCCTAGTAAGCACATGACGAGTCTCACTCGTCCACCATAACTTCGCCCAAGTAAGCAGATGACGAGTCTTACTCGTCAAATGTACCCAAAGGGTTAAGTAAGCTGAAAAGTCGAATTACTCGAATTAATAAGCTTAATTAATGTCCAAGCTAGAAGAAAAATAAAAAACATACAACAGAGTGGTGCCTAGTGAAGCTACAGGTTTTCAATTATTTACCATCTTTCCTTTTTCTTTCTTTTTCTCATTTTGAGCATAGGCTTTAGATTCCACAACTTCCACTTTTACTTTTCACACGACTTTGGAGAAACAAAAGTCTGTAACTTTTTTAATCATTTATGTTTTCTTGTGTCCACCATTACCTACTTTGATTTCGCATACCCCCAACTGGCCCTTCTCGTATCCACAGGGCATGCGCACTACAGGTTGGGAACCTCTGATCTAGATGATACGTAGTAGAATTTCTTGTCATTTTCAGCTGCATAGTTCTTGTTCCCAATCATGATGCACGGAGGGCTTACTACGCCTTATTTACTTTGACATTCAATTTACTCGGGCGCGATATCTTTGCAATTCGGATCGTGACAAAACTCGCAAACCCTTTTCGCCCTCTACATACATTTTCACATACACGCATTTTTGCAGTGCCGCTGCCGTTCTAACGACATCCTCATCATCCTGCAGAGTTTCGCCTGCGTCTTGATCTCATAACTGAATATACACTCTTCAGCCCTTTTTTCTCCCGAAGAGAAAAAAGGAGTGATAAACTTATTCTTCCGAGATGCAAACTCGTACGGATCATCATTTTTCATTTCCAGCGCCGTGGCGCCGGTGACACTATCGAGAAGACGTTTCTATTTCTGGAACGATCTATCGAATTCTGCCGATAATGGGGGGAGAGCACGTAGGACATTCCGGCAGCATGTAAAGCACGCGCTTCTGGGATAATGTAATGGAAGAAGTAATTGCATTTCGAACATTCTGCGTGCATACATACTGTGCTCTTATCTTTGGCAGAACGTGGCGAAGGCTCGTCTGGAAGATACTTAATGTAACCAGAAATTTTCCTATATACAAGAGTGCGCTTCAAAACTTGCTGCCCTTAGCATAAATAGGTTTGTTCTCCTTCATTAAAGAGCGTTTCAAATGCATTTTGATGGCACTTTCTGGAATTTTAAATGACATGAAATCGCATTTGTGTGCTGCATTTAATATTAAACGTGCTATTCATTCCCTTGCTTGTAAATTCCTCCGCATTTTTCTGTAACAAAATGTAAAGTTATTGAATTGATTTCAGTTTTTTTTTGTCAGATGAGTAACCAAGCTTGTTTTGTTGTATATATTTCTTGTAAATATATTTGTTTTTTGTCTCTTATTGTTAAAAAAGGAAGTTGAATAACTCTAAAAAAGCGATTGATACAGTAATTGAGTCTGGTCTGGGAGTCGTCACATTGATTTGGTGGTAGTCTTGGTTTTGGGCTCAGAAGATAGAGATCTCAACCTTGTATAATGACTTTTTTGTGAATCAAACGTTATACCGAATGTAAGGAGTGTGTGAAAATTCCTTTGAGTGGCCTGCTGATTCAGATATCTCCCTATTAGCACAAGATGCCGTACAATATTGCTACGATATCCTCACGATATTGTGCGGTATTCAGAATATCGAATAACATCGTAAGTATATCGTACAATACCTTGTGCTAATAGGGCTTTTTTGCATTCTTCCCTCGGTTCTAGTTTGAGATGCCTTGCCTTCATTAACTTCCTCACCACATCAGCCATAGGGGGTCAAACGTTCTCCTGCTGATGTGGTGCGGAAGTTTGGAGGAGGCTGCCAGCTCAGGTGTCGTCCTCGTCTTCTGGCCGCGGTTCAAAATTACGAAGTCCGTCCCAAAATAGCCCTTGTGTTGCTTCAGAACGGGACGTTAATATAATTAAACTAAAAAAAAGCCTTTATTAACTGCCAGGTAGATTCAAAGGAGATCACTAATCTATTAAATCCATTAACTTGCGTTTCCTTTTGAAATGTGTAGTTGCTAAGCTATATTATCGATAATAAATGCAAAATAGCTTGCAAATAACTGCGTTTCCAACATTCTACGTGCTCATCTTAAGGGAAATGAGCTGAATGCTTGCGTGGAAGAGTTTTTCCTTTTTTTCTATAACGAGAAATGCCCTTCATAGAAGGATAAGTTACAAAATTTGCTTTGCCATGAATGAGTTTGTTTTTTATTATGTAAGTGTGTTTAAAATGCATTTCGATAACGCTTCGAATGGTAAAAAACACTATATATTTAACATTTAAAGTGCTGTTCCTTTCTGTTAAATGTAAAATTGTAAAAAGAATAATTTCTTTGGATTCAGTTGTGCATATTTTATTTAGTTCTTTGATCAGTTCACCAAATAAGGTGGGTATTTTTTTCATGCCCTTCAAAGAAAAACGTTCCTAAACCTAAGAATCATGATGCAAGAAAGAAATCATGTCATCTGAATGAAAGTAGCAGTGACTTGATGGCAACATTTTGATTTGGGCTCTTAGGATCGCTGGTTAGAGCTCAGATTCCAAGAAAAATCCCCATTTTATGGTGGTCTGATACATGCTTAACCTATAGTCGATAACCGCTTACCCACTTCTTGGTGTGGTGTGGACGCTTCCTTATAAACCGACCTTGATTTAAAATTAAGGTCTGTCACCAGTAGATCT
>BGPR01046785.1:0-11957 GCA_013235015.1 Araneus ventricosus
TAAGAAACAAAATTTCAAAAATCCAGTTAATAAACCGCACACAACCGAATGCCAAAAAGTTAGGTATGAGAAAGCGCGGGAAGCTAGGTTGGTCACTGCGTTCTCGCGCATCGGTCGCTGTGACGTCATCAAAATTCTTCGTGATTTTCACCAAATTTGCAACTCGACTGTGACTAACCGTAATTTCAAATTCTAAAATTATTTTTGCAATCTTCAATGTCCACCCTTCTCTGTGAACTGAAACTAAATCCAACTCTCTATGTTATTTGGTTGCAGAGCTATAAGCGTTTAACTTTACCACGAAAAGTGTTCATAATTTTTTCCCTTCCTGGTAGCCGATTAGACCACTATGGAGGAACGTATGTTTACGTCAAAAAAATTACAACTAAAACTAAATTTAAATTAATAAAGATTACAAAATAGATTGCAAAAAACTTCACAAAGAAATTTTTTAAAAAGCAGAAAGAAAGACTAAATGAGAAAATATAATTAATAAATAAATAAATTGTGGTAAAAAGTAAAAGCAATTAAGCACAGAAAAAGATATATTAAACATTTACACACTCTGAAATTCCAGAGATAAGAGTTTGTTAAGAGCAATTCTTGAAACGTTTTGGAAACTGGGGTATAAAGAAGAGTTTTCAGGAGCCTTCCAATCGAAATTCCAGGGTTTATCTTTTATTTTTCAAATCTCACACTCCAAGAGAAGATGTTTAGCCTCTCCCTTAAGATTAAAAATGATGTTCTAGATTCTTTTTTCTGGTTTATTGATGGCGAGAGTAGGGGTGCGAAAAACCTACCGGTTTAAACCAAAAACCGATTTTTTTTTGTTTCGGTTAACCGGTTTTTTCGGTTGTTTTTTTGGCCCGGTTTAAACCAGTTTTTTTTAAATCCAGGAACCGGGTATGCTCGATTTTAGGTTCGACTAGACTAAAATTTACAAAGTTATAAATCTTTTAATTTCATCATCTTAGGCCAATCACCGACAACCGCTTCCTAGAGCCGTCTGTTTGGCGAATTACTGAAAGAGTCTTTATGAACAGATAAATATAGGCCAATGGATCGATTTCCTGCAAAAACAATACTAATAAAAAATTTTGTCTGCAAACGGCGTCTGTTTTTGTAGCCAAAAAATATTTATCTTTAGTCGAAAGTTCTGTGGCGTCCGAAAGATTAGTATTTAAGATGAATGATGTTGTTTCCGATGAGAGGTGTCGACTCACGGATCAACTCATTGCTGAAAGAGTCTTTATGAGTAGATTATATGATAAATATTGGCCAATTAATTAATTTCTTTGCCAAAACAATGTTAATAAAAAGTTTTGTCTATAATACTGACCTATTGCAATAATTATTCATTTATTTTCATTGCATATTGTATTAATTATTTATTTATAATTTGAATTAATAATAAAAAATGAAACATTTCAATAAATCTAAAACAACTGTTTGCAGATAAGAACACATCCAGAACATATTTTACTATTGCTAAGAATTGAATATCTAAAAATGGCAAAACAACAAGAATAGAAGCAATTTATTTGGTTCACGCAAATGTGCAGCATCATCCAGGAAAAAATTGCTAAGTACAAAGATATAAATACGAATTATGGGAAACTATAATTATGAAAGAGGTAAAAATACAATAATATTAACAAACAGAGAATGAAAAAGAACGAGGATAAATAAGCATCTGGTGGATAATGTTGTCAGAGGCCTTCATCCATGCAAATTCAAAAAATAGAACAGGTTTTCTGTCGAGGAGAAACGACTTTAAGGTCTAAATTTGAATTTTCTTCTAAGGCCTGAACTTATCCCGGAACTGAAATTACTAAAAGTTCTTTAGGTTTAAGTTTAACAAATTTAGACCTTTAAGTCGTGCGTTCTCGACAGAAAACCTATTCTATTTTTGAATCTGCATGGATGAAGGCCTCTGATGACATCATCCACCAGATTCTTATTCCTCCTCGTACTTTTTCATTCGTTGTTTGTTAATATTATTGCATTTTTACCTCTTTCACAATTGAAACTTCCCTTAATTCGCATTTATATCTTTGTAATATTGATAAAATTACAAAAATGAAGAAAAATTATTCCAATTATTTTATGAGGCAGTTCTAAGTAAATGGTAACACACATTGTTCTAATATGAGCCCAGCTAAGCTTCAGTAGACCGCAGCCACAATGGAATGGTTAGGAGATCAATTTAATATGCAACCTGTCTCCAAAGCCAAACAGAATTCCCATTCAACAGCTTTGTACTGTCATATTAGTGACTAATGCATAGTTACCGGTCTCCTAACTAATGATTAGTGGTTAAGGGCCGGAATGTGACGCCGAATCCAGACGGAGTGTTGATGACGATGATTAGCTTGCGGAATCAGAAGCAGTTCCAGTTACGGAATAAATTATCATTATATCAAATGGATTGTATATTTGCGTTGCAAAAAAGAATGATTTTTAAAAAGTGATTTTCCATGAACACTAGGCTTACGGAGATTTCTCATATACCTATCTCTACGGACACGCGGCAATCTGACGCATTTACTAAAACACATGTTTTGTAAACAAAACAACCTTTATTTTAACAGAAATATTATTATTCATATTTAGAACTTAAAAACAATCAACTAGAAAAAGTAGAATAAATTTAAAAGTAAATTTAACTTAAACTTTAAACAGAAACATAAAAAAAACAAAATTTAAACAATAAAATTTATACAATGTTTAAGTAGGGCGCAATTGCAGTTGCATGCAAGAAACAAAAAAACACTGAAAATCAAAATCATTCAAAGAAAGCAAAGAATTGAGATAAATACTCTGAGGGAATCGAATTAAACAAACAAGAACACATTCTAGTCCACTTTATCAAGGGCTAAGGACTATATTCGAAATGGATTCAAAATATTTGCGAATTTTTTCTGTAAGAAGCTTGCATTACGCCAAATATAGCTTCTCTCAGCCTGAAATTTCCTAACAAAAGACAAAGGAGATTAGTACCATCTAAAAAGCATTATTTTAAAAGAAAAAGGAAAACATAAAAGCGCTAATAAGATTGATTTAAAATATTATTAGCCTTCGGGCTGAAAAAAACAGCCTTCATAAAAGTAAACTTACCCATAAACATATTCATATCAAAAATGGCTATATTAAAAAGGGTTTGGTATTTTATAGGTTTTACTTACAATAAGTCAGTTCTTGCTAGTTGAATGCACAAACTAAGAATAACTGGAATTTCTAAAATATGCACTATTCACAACTTCGTTCTTTTTCCTAAGGAAAAACGTTCTCAAATTTACAGTTGTTAGAACGTAGTTTCGCTCTTTTTCCAGAAGCTTATGGCTATTCGGTATTAGGCATTGACAATGTAAATAGGTATGATAAGAACAATAACCCCTCGATAATCACTGCTGATTACAAATTTTTAAGTATCCATACTTAAGAACAACCGCGTCAAATTGACGATATAAGGTATACGACATATAAAATTTCGAGATTATTAAACAAAAACGATAATGAATTTGAAAAAATATTCGTCTAAGCAAATAGATAATTGACGCTTTAAGATAAACGACATAGAAAATTTGGAGATTAAAAGACATAAACGATAATGAATTTGAAAAAAAGTATTCGTCTAAACAAATGGATAAAAGTCAGTATGAGTGGTAAATGTAAAATATAAACGATGTCTGTATTTTTTCTTGAAAAATTTGAAATGTTTCAAAGAGACGCTTGCCTTGATTTGTGCCACAAATAAATGAGAAATCTTGTTGAAAATAATTGAAACATAAATCATGATTATGTACTACAATCAGTTAATTTTAAACCACCAGTTTAAAATTAAGTAATGGTAAAGAAGGCCTTTCACCGATGGAAAGACATTAATAATTACTTCCTCTTAGAGTTGTAAGCTGTTTAATTCATCTGAATGAACAATGAAAAAAAATTGTAAAAGTTAAATGTTCTACTAGTGCTTTGGCATAGCACTTTGTTTCACCTGAAGTCTTTTAACCAAAAATGTGTGATCTTCCATCGCTATTTTCAACAGAAAAAACGCTTTCCATATTGAAGAAAACGCCATGTCGACATTCTTTTTTCTGGCAAACAAAATCCCAACAAATATATAAAAGAAAACACGACAAAGGGCATTTCTTAAAGAAAATAGTGAAAAAATATTTTTATTTGTTACTAGCACTTAAATGGGCTTTTGTTTTGTTGATTTTTTTTATCAGCAGAAAAAAAATGCAGGTTTTCTTTAAAGACCTTTGTTTTCACCTACTCGTCTTGATCATGCGGCCAATATTATTGCAGAGACTGTTTGTGTTCAAGCTGCTGAACCGTGCGACACATTTCCTTATTAACGCAAAAGAATTTAGGAAATCTCCACGATGTTGCAATGATATTCTTAATACCTAATAACATTGTAAACATAGTGTATGCTTATTGTAGAGCATCTTGTGCTATAGAATTAGTATGGATCCAGCATGCATATGCGCTGAGTCTTCCATGAAATGTAGTCTCGAACCTGTGATCCTCCAATATTTAACCCGAAATTGAGCCATGATCTACAACATGCCATCACAAAACTTGCAGTGCTATTTGGCTAAACACATGCATTTCAAAATTAAAACTAAACATGACGAAATTTAATACATACCAATTCGTACCGTAATAGGTCAAAATAACCCAACCGGTTTTAAGATAAAAAATTTATATTTCCTGATTGAATGTAAAAAAGATTAATTTTACTAAGGAAATATTAAACAATGCAACATTAAGGTACTCATTCAACAAGCATTTATTTTATCAATTTCTATAGAAATGTCTTCACAGACAGACAAAAATGGTTGCTCGTGCTTCTGCAGATGTTGACAAAGACAGGACAGATGAATAAGCTTTAAGTATTATGATGGAACGATATTTCGGACTAGATGTCCGAATTTGAATTATCGTCTGCACAGGCAAACATATATGTGGCATGTGAATGCATATATTTTCTGCTCAGATAATTTTATAAGGCAATAAATCTTTTCTGTCAAAATAACCTGTCGTGGTAAATAAGAGTAGACTAGAGGTCTTTATCAGAATAAACAAAAGAAAAAGGAAATTAAATAATGAAAAATTAATTGTATATATATATATATATATAAAACTGAAAGGCTCGTGGCACAGAAAAGAGGTTAATTTCTTTTTTGTCGATGGCAACGATCGGTGTGTTTACAAAACAAAACCGGTAGCCTCCTCCATGTTAGGCATAACATCACAGTAGTGTTCCTTAAACATCGATAGTTTCAAAGCTATTGATAGTCTCGATAGTTTCAAAAATATCGATAGTTTTATCCCCGGCAATGCTATCGATAGTTGTTCTTCCAGTCGATAGTTTAGAAACTATAGATAGTTCCAAACGATTGTTTCAATCGTTAGTTTTGAAACTATCCGAAGAATCGATAGTTCCAGATGATAGTTTTAAAACAATCGACTGAAAATGCGCCTATCGATAGTATTGCCCAGGAGAAAACTATCGATAGTATCGATAGTTTTGAGAAAGTTGATACAGATCGATTGTTTCAGTCGATAGTTCCTAAAACCCGACACTATCGAATTGGCTTCGATAGTATCGATAGGCTATCCATGTTTAATGAACACTACTTCACAGTCATAGCCTGTTACTATATTCTTTCTGGTATAAAATAACTTTTTTTTCAAAAAATGAGTTTAAAAGGAAGAATTCGCAATATTTCATACAATACAATGAAACTTTGGATGCATTTATTCAAAACAGATCAGTTAAAAATGAAGCAGATGGGCTTAAGTGAGGCAGAGATCGTTTATATAAATGTCAAAACAGTTTAAGTCAGAGAAGATAAAATCGTGGCAATTCACAAATTGATCTGTACATCATGGGACTTGCTACTATGAACATTGCAATTGGCTACTTTTCGGTTATGCGTACACCGCCTGGCAACTTTTTTTGTCTTGGCGAATTTTCTTGGAGCAGTGAATCGGCGGTTTGGCTCTCTTTTATAAACGCGTCAGGAAAATCATGGTATGCGTATAATCGGAATCGGATGGTCTGCTCGGCATCAGCTAGTTTAATATAAAATGTCTTGAAGTAAATGTGAAAAGCTATAAAATTGTATGCGGATTTTCTAATCAAAAGCATCCATCCGCTCAGTTTGAAAGATCATTTTGTGTTTAGTGTTAAAGAAATTTCAGCAAAACAATTCTCATCGTAAACAGCCTTCCTCTCGAATCGAAGTGCCACAATGAAATCAAAGAATTTCATAAACCCCATCACATATCCTACCGATTATCTCTGTCCCTTTGTGATTCAAACACACGAACGATATCTGCCGCTGCAATGTTCCATCGAAGGGAAGACGTCCTCGGAATTTCGGAAGGTGATTTTCGTATCTCCGAGGCGAAGGGCAACCTGAATAGTGCCCCCAGATTGCTGAATTTCGATTATCAATTCTGTATTTGGAGATATTCTATGACCTCACAACAGATCCTCCCTCCCCCTTTCAGAATTTAATGTTCCATTATATCACATATACATATATTACGAAACCCTTCCACGTCTACCCCTCTAACCCTGCATATAGACTACGCAAAATTCTTCCTTGACCAAAGGAATGAAATATATTTCCATCGATCAACATTCCTTCGATTAACAAGTCGATTCGCAGCATGAGGGGTCGGCGCTGACATGGAAGATGCATTTGGGACATTGGAAATGGAGCACTCAGATTATTCGAAATCGACAGGAAGGTGTCACAGAAACTGTGTGAAGAGCCACAGATGATATTTTAAGGATCAGGGATGAATTTTGTAATTGAGTCGGTGAGGAGATTCATCTGAGGCTTGGTTCATTGAAGAGGGTTTTTTTTGAAATTCTCGTTCAGATATCACTATTCATGGTGTCTTAATGTCTATCATAGGACGATAATATTTTTTTTAACTATGGAATATGTTTAACAAATGTGACAAAAGAACACGACTGTTCAAACACTTGTATGAAGTATTTGAAAATTCAGTCCCGTGTGGTTTTATTTTGTATCCTTGGAGCAAAATAGGTAAAAATGTGTATTGAATTTGTTCTCAATTTCATTCATTTTACGTCTAGTTGAACACTGTAGCCATAACGCAACTGATTATTTCAAATTCTGAAATATTTTATTTTCCCTGGAAACCAAACGTTTTCTGTGGAAACATTCAACTGATATCAGTGATCATTAGCATTGCATAATATATCGTTATTAGATTCGTTCTTTTAAGACACTTTATCAAGTAAAACTGAACTATATATTAAGAAAATTTCACAAGAAGGTAAATTTTATTGTTTATTTTCAGATTTAGTTTTATACGTGAAAGAATTTCAGTGAATAGGGATCCATTTAAATCAAACGAATTTCGTAGTAAAGGAATATTACTATCATTATTGCAACAGCAAGTCACTAAACATTGTAAAATAATGTGATTAATTTATGAAAGTCTTTGATAAATTAGTTGTAATTATCGATAAGTATTATACATCATTTAATGGCAAGAAAGGGTATTCAACTCCGCTTCTGTTATTTCTTGAATCGTTACCTACAATCCTGAATAATGTTTGGCAACTGCTCAAGACATTCGAGAAGTCATTGGATAGTGCACAATATCGACAAAATGTGGCATGCGGTTATCATAAACAGTGTGTACATAAATTAACTTTACAATTTTAGACATTAATAGCTTCGGAATTATACTAGATAACAAAAAAACGGTTTTCAGCATGTGACGAGACAACTCATAAAGTTTATTTGCTTTCCAGATGACGAATATTTGACGAAAATTGTGGAAACCACAAGAGGAATCTCAGGGTGTAGTGTGGTTCACAGAGACAAAGTCCGATAATCAAATGTAACGAAGATTTCGGGCACAGTATGGAAGGGCACCACCGTACTGATCAACTATTCGGGCTTGGTATACTTATATTTATAGAAACAGGTAGTGTTCTCCATAAACAGCTGGGGATCGTCCATCTGTTTTAGGCACTAACGTTGCTCTTGGTTATTAGACTTTGTCTCTATGAACCAGGCTACACAATGAACCTTCTTCTGTGACGTCCACCTTTTTCGTCAAATCTACGTCACATGGAAAACAAAAAATGAGTTATCTTGTCACATGCTGAAAACCGGTTGTTACTATCTATTAGAGTTTTAAAGCTATAAAGTCTAAATTTGTAAAGATAATTTACAAATTTAGTACAATCAGTAGATTCTACACTAATTTTGTAAATTAGTGTAGAATCTACTGAACATGGCCGAAATTGACTTGGTAAAAATATATTAACAAATTTGGTATCCCGCCCACACACCGTCAGAAAGGCCGTGTGGAGCTGTAGTTTAGATCCACCGGTTGGCAACGCACTACCAGCTGACGTCACGTCACATGACTAATCTCTCTCGCATGCCTGTAGCAGATTTTGTTCGATTGCGAGTGATGGAGCATGCCACTCAGAACTGCCCGCGATGATTAACTTGATTTGATGTAAAGGGCAGCCCGCCCGCCTAATTCCTTTGATCTTTTTTCTTTAATGATTGTGCAGTCTTAATTGTTCGTCTTGTTTAATTAAACATCTAAAACGTTAAACCTGTGTGTTTCGTCTGCCTTCATCTCACATGGGATCTAGGCCTCCATCCTACACAAATGTCAAAAATACTGATGCATCATGTAAAATGTTCTATGATGAGAATATTTACTTTTTAATCATGTATTTTTTTCTTCTTAATTTATTTTTATGATGTTTGGCTACTGTTGGCGATGGTTGTAAGATTGGCGCGATATTTCCATCATGATAGCTTGCTTTTTGTAAACACACCAGAGTTTGGCATCGACCTCGGAAGAGAGAGGTGATATGTCTTGCCTGTTTGTAATTGTTTTGAAAATGCTTTGGCTTCTCAGTGCGACATAATTATTTAGCAAATTTAATAGCGCATTAAATTTGTTAAAGTTTGTTTTTCTGCGTGTAAATAGATATATTTTTCTAAAAGGTGTTTGGTGGCATTATTTCGAGAGAGGAAAACATCACAATTTCTTTTAAGGCATATTTCGTTTCCCTATGTTGTGAAACAGGTACCGCCGTCGTTAATTAGCGTTCATATGACCATTGATTTTTCTATAGTTGCTGAACAGTGAACTATAATTCTTACTCCAGCATAAATTCTTACTTCTTTAGTTTAATCTCCAGCATGAATAGAGAAAATTGATGCGAACCATCGGTTTTAAGAATAAGACGAATTCCGATAAATTCTTTTTTCATTACATGAAATGATGAAATAAAGCAAGGATTGTTTAAAAGTCTAAGGATTGAATCAAACGGTGCAACAACTACCGGGGACGTAAATTCCAAACACAACTTGATTAGAGAAGATAATTCGTAAAAATTGAAAAAAGAAAAAGGATTCACAATGCTAATACGAGAATAACTATCACTTGAATAAATTTTAAATACTTATGATCAACACATTGTCATTTTTCGTAAAGTGTTGAAAAGGAACATAATTGAACAAAAGTAATTGTATGGGAGATACGATTAATACTGATATCTTTTTATATATTAAAATCCGAAGGTAAACAAACGTATGTATCTATGTCCGGTTATCTTCTCACGAGCCGCTGGACAGAGGAGCGCGCGGAAAGTACAAAAAGATGGGGAATAATTCAAGGAATCCATTTTTATCAATTAAACTCCGAAATTTTAATTAGTGAAAAGGATATTAATTAAAAACTAATTTACAACAATACTTTTCATTGTTGCAGCGCTATTCAAACCGATTTCATTGTTAAACAAATATTTAATTGCATGTTTCTCTATCATTGTTGAAAACTCCAGCAATGCAATATGGAACCCTCAACAAAGCAATGTGGATGGCGTTTTGTGCGGGTTTTGGTAACTGATATAAAGAAACAGAGTGAATTAAATCGCTCAAATAGGATTTTTACTAAAAATGGTTTTTTCCGTGAGATTTAACTTTGAGATTTCATGTATGTAGTGCATCTTGCTTCATGCGTTTATAAACTAGACGCGGGCAAATGAAAAAATATGGATCTCCAGCAACGCTGGTCACGTGACCTCACTTCTCTCCGCCAGGGAATGACGCATTATTCGAGATAGCCCGTACAAGGCCGGGCCATGAAGCTGGTATAATATTTGTTTCGAGAAACAACAATGTTGAGAATAGATGAAGTAAAGTGATTATATGGGTGAATCAAATTAAAGCTGGACACAACTATCAGTTAAGCAGAACACATTGAATTTTAAACAGTCGACGCATTGAATATTCTTATATCCTGCTAAATTCCATTTCACAGAATTCCGCTCTTTCCTTAAAGCATTCTCTTTCACTAATTTCCTAAGACATTTGCTGTTAAGAATTGCCAAAGTTGAAACACTGCTTGTTTCTCTAGCGGCATTATTTGTCGCTACCCAAACAACACAAAATATTAACAAGGTATAAATATAATCGGGAATCGGAGTGACGGAAACCTTCCGTCTAGTCCTCCATCGAGGACATGAAAATCGATGCATCTTTGTCAGTCATCGCCCAGGAACTCGATGACAAGTAATTCGGAAGAGGAGGAATTTGGGAATCGAAATTGCCATCCTGCGGGAAAAATGGGGTGTCGAAGTTCTCCTCTCAATGGTAGTAGTTTGACATTTTCTTTATATAGTTAAAGTTGAATATGGTATGCTGTTAAAGTGATCACTGGGGGATTTGAGTTTAAAATACGTCGAAAATGTACCCACGTGTTCTGTGGAGAGTTCTCTTGACCAATGGGGCGTTGCGGAAATGTAATAAGTCAACTCAATGTTCGAGCACATACATGAGAGTGATAAGCATATCTGGGAAAAGTAGTTTCCGGATGGTAAAATTCTAACCAGCCTTTATAAGCTTTGCTATTACCTTTATACTTCAAATTTTTATAAAAAATACAATAGGATATGAGATGTGTTATTAAAATTTTACAAAATATCTGTGAAAAAAAACCATAAAATATTTAAAAAACGGGATTTAAAATATTAATTTATCCATGACTTACAATTCGAATGTTTATTTTCAAGATAGAATAAAAATGACTTCTGTTGGTAAAGATGCTCTAAATTTCTCGCTAAATAGAAAAATAAATATCTATAGAAAAACTTATTTTGAAATCTTTCTATTAAGGGCAATTAAGAAGTGCCCAGAAACATTTTTTTACTACGAGTTGCAATTGCCATCCGTCTGTGGAAGTATAATAGAATGTCGAAGAGAGGGTTAACGTTACTGATTTTTTCCTAATATAATGGTTCACAGGCCTATATGATTCTGATTATAAATGTATTTTGTTTAAGTATTCGTTTCCATTTTTTAACTGCTTATTCACATATATTTAACAGAAAATAAACGAAAATACAATTAACCTTGATTGTATAATTTTATAAAGCAATATCTATGTGGCTCAAGTGCCTCGTTGTATCAAAATTATGATTAAAGAGAATTATTTTTCGATATCTCAAGTGTGCTTATATGTCTAAAAATTAATTTTATTAAAATTCTATTGTGTCATTTTATAAATTTATATTAAGCATGAAAAATGTTTCATGGACATTTGTGGAGAGTTGAAGAAAGAATATTAAAGAAATTTGCATCTAAAATTTAAAATTTATGAATTCCTCCATTTTTAAATAAAATCTTTAAATCTTTCCTGCTTTTCAATTTAAAATTAAATTTGTATCATCACATATTTTATCATTTCTCTGCTTTATTTCTTAAATGCATACATAGTGCTTGCAATGTAAATCACCAAACTGATTTCTTACAAGCTAAACTGAATTAATAGGTCTGAAGTTGAAGCTCCATTAATAATTTGCATTGAACACAATATACATTTAAATCAGAATTAGAAGAGCGAAGAAACTACTGAATCCAAAG
>BGPR01046786.1:0-11957 GCA_013235015.1 Araneus ventricosus
AAATTATGAAGAGTAATGATATTTTAAAAGAATATTAGTTGCTCTCTCTAGAGTGTTCATATAAAGAAAAACAGAAATAAATATTTCAGATAGAAAAATTAATTAAAGACTTTCCGTGAATTGTTGGATATTGAAATATATCTCTACAATAACTCACTCATAATTCATCTTTAGTTAAAGAGACCTTGTAATCAAAAATTTTCTCTATATCGATTTATAAATTAAGAGTCTGTGTACTTCCTACTTCTAAAGGATTGATATGTATTCAACTTCCTGTGAATTCGTGCATTCTGAGTGCATTTCCTGTAGGCTTATCATGGAACTTTAAATGCGACGTTACCTTTCAAAGCTTTAATCACAACGCATCCTCAACTGAATTTAATGAGGTCCGGAATTTGATTTCCATTGCAATGAAACCATAATTCGCAATTCTCGATACCTGATGATTATTGACTTCTCGAATATCTGCACTGCCACCTTGTTAAGATAGAGCTCTAGAAACCATTTATTATATTCAGCATTTTTAATATTTCTTTATATTTGTTAATATCCTTAATTGAGTTTAGATTAATCATTGTCATTCACTGATATTGAAGAATGAACATATATTTTAGAAAAAAATGAAGAAAAATATATTATTGCGAAGGAATTGAAAATATCGTATTGTAAAGGAAATAATATATGTATTGAGTTACAGTTTATGGGATTGAATTGTGGATTTAATTTTACAAATGGCTACGTGTCGCCACCAATAATTTGTGAGGTTATTTAGTCAAAGAAATTAATGTTTAAGGAAAATGAGTCTATGTAATAGAAAAAAATTTGATAATCAGATTAATCATCCAATTATCGGCTTTTCTAATTTTTGTAATAGTATTGTAATAACGTAACTATCTTATCTTATTATATATCGTCTTTGCATGTGTACATGAGTTTCTTCTGAATAAAATTGCAAAATTCAGAAATTCACCATACTTAAGAGAAATAATTATAGATAAAATATTTTCAATATAAAAAAAAGATGACAAAATCTAACATAATAGCATAATATTTAGCATTTAATTTCACCGAAAAGTTTTCTTCTTATAAAACAAAACACTGGTTTCTAAGAAATATTTATCTAAAAAGCTACGATACAGAAGACTTTGAAAGAAATTCGATATCTTCGAATTCTTTCTCTGAAATATCTAGTGAATTGGTACCCTAAATGAGTGATTGAACAAGACGTACTCAAAATGTCTACTTATAGATCAAAGGAAATCGAACTAATGAGCTTATATTATCGAATTCAGGATTCGGTTACTTTACTCCAAGAAAATGACAATGGTCAGAAGTTCTAGAAAGCAAATATATATAAATATTCAGTTGTATACACCTGTAAGAGCTTCATTGTTTAGGGTATTCGAAAAAGGTCATATCTTTAACTAATCTTCTAACATAAATGTTTTAGCATTACTTTAATTTCCAATGTATGTATTGAAGTACGTTCTTTTCTAGTAATCCGCAGATCATGGCACACTTCTGAAACAGTACCATAACCCTTCTTTAAGCTCAATATTTAATAGATACACACTACGGCACGGTATAATTTTTTTCAAGCAATAACTCGATAAATTTGGCAATCCGCAAAATTTTAATGGCAACCCTACAAAACTAAAAACGAATGTTTCTCAAGCGAAACTTTGATTATTCAGCTATTCAAGATGGCGGGCGTTTATCTAGCATTTTAACGGTTGACGAACATTTCTTAAGTTTGGGGGATGAGATTGTACCTTAATCTCAAGCCTAAAGAGTTGTTGCGACTAACGGAAGGTTAATTTAAGAAGTCGGTTCGTCAGCGTAAGGCAATGCACAAAGTGATTGCAAAATAAGTATCGGATTTTGAAATGATATAACGTCTAATATATTAATAATATTTCTTCAACTCTAATTGGGGGGGGAGAAAAGTAGATGAATTTTTATTTCTATAATTCACACATTTCTATGTGAGCCATCTGATGCAGCAGCTCAAACGAATTCTCAATTCGCGTCAACCAGCAACAGGAAAGAAAGGGGTTTATTTTTATCAAAAGACACTGGATTGGGTCGTTATGGTACTGACAATTCATCACTTTTTATGCATCCCAAAGTTCCCAGATTTTGCGCTTTGCAATTTTTATATTTGGTGTTACGTTAAAGAACTATCTATGGAAAGCAATATTCATGCAATTTATTTGCTTGAAAATACCTCAATCAAGTTGTGATTCATTGTAGCTGTTCCTGAATTCCCTGCTTTAAGCTGAATCAAGGATTCCATAAAAATTATCCCTGGAAGGTATTTTGCAGTATACTGGGACTAAAAGTGCAAAACCGGACATAGCACCCTACGAATGAGTAATTAACACCTCAGTTATAGGCATTCCTTCATTCTTATTTTGTTTAGTTTTGTAGAATATATGGACTTATGGAATGGTAACTAGGGAGGAGCTTATTTTTTAAAAATTAAATATTACGGCGTCAATAATTGTCTTGTTTACTCTATGTGACCCATTTTTTGATACGTTGAGTGAGCTTCAAAATCGTGTTACTAACTCACTTACGAGCAACTTTTCGGAGAAGAATTGTTTTAGAGTGTAAACATGTGCATTTCGTAACGAAAGGAAGACATTTAGAACATACGCAACTGTTCGAATAAAAATTTAAAATGTTAACGTTTTTTCTGCAATATTGTTTATTTTCATAGATGTAATATTTTTGAATTATGGACGAGTTTTCTGATTTTATTATTTGCATTAAAGTAAGATTTCCGTCATAACCATCGACTTCCGGTGATAATGCTGAGTCAATTGGAATCTGCGAAATTTCAATACTCTGTTTGAAGATGTTAATTAATGTTTAAAGTAGAGCTTCCTAATGTTATGTTAAGGATACTTTGAAAATATTCAATTTAATGTTCCTATTGCTGTAGCTCTCAATGTTTACTTAAAATAAGAGCCTAATTGTATGGAAAGGCTATCATAATTACTTTTTATCGCTTTTTTGGGCGACTTCTAAGATTTAATTGGCAGTTAAATTTTTAACCATACGAATTTAGATAATCACTGGCGGCTAAAGATTTAACCAAACGATTTAGATAATTACAGTCATTCCATTTGGAGTTTAGCTGTTATAAGAGCTGTTTTCTAAACCGATTTTAATAATAAGGATTACACAAACTCAAAGAACACAGAATTCAAAGCTTTGTGTACTAAAAGAACTAATTCTAACTTGGCGCTTGATACAGTATCCAAATGGATTTGGCGTTTGCTTAAATCGGAGGGCTACCGGAAAACGGCCTATGAATGAAAAAAAAAACAAACAGAAAACTCGTCTATACGAGATTAAACCCAAACGATTATTTTATCATTACCTTTAATTTCTAGTTTTTCTAAATTGTAATTCAAAGAACTGTAACTGCTTGATTACTGATATTCTGCAGTTTCATTTCATTGTCTTTTATTCGGGAAAACGATAAAAATTATTTTAACATGAATTCAACAAAATTAAAAATAAATTCTCAACAAATTATTAATGCCACTTAAGGTATTCCTATTTATTAATATTGTCTTCAAGATTTAATTTATCGAAGAAACATTATCAACTTATCATTTTATTACTTAAAATTCTTTAAAAAAGAGGCTATATTTTTTGACAGGTGTACAACTTTTCATTTACTTTCTTTTATTATTTGATTTTAATTGAAGTGTTTAAGTTTCAGAAGTCATGCTTGAAACTTTCTCTGAAATATACATATTAAGTGGTCTAATTAGAGAATTTTAAAAATTTATCAAACGATCACGATGTGAAATAAAGTATATCTAGACTTAATTATCTACCAGATTTTAATAGAAAATTTAGTGATGTTTTAATAAAGTAAAAAAATGCATACAAATTGTTATGATTGCATTTTTATTTTTAGAATAGAAATATATTGTCAGAAGCAAGAATTTATTTCAACTTTCTTTGCGCAGACGCTTTTCTTTTCTGGAACGTAGTTTTTGAATTCAGCAACTGACGTACTATGCAGCACTATTTAAATAAATTAATATCCCTTACGTAAGTTTACTTTTCACACTTAACGGAAAGCTAAATATGCGCTTTGATAATAAATTAAATATTGTTTTGCTTCTAATCAATAAAATAATTCGCTTTGCAAACTAAAGGAAATGGAAGATAAAAAAAGGCAGTATTCGTTATTTAAATAATGCATCTTCTTACTCAAAACAGTGCTTTTAACAAAATAGCGCAGTATGTTCAACTATTTTTATTAACGAATGGCTTTTTAAAAGGCAAGGAAGAAAGGGTTTTTAAAAGGCATTCTTGAAAGTTCTTTTGCAATTCATTAATTTCCGAAGCTTTTTTAATATGCTACTTTAACTATAAAGTCATATACGAATAATGGATTTTATGCAGAATAATTAGAGAAAAGTTGTTTATCATTTTTTATAGAATAATGCTTGGCTCTTTATTCTAGTTTTTCATACGATTCATTTGGGCTCTAGATCCGAATGTATAAATTTATCAGATATATGCAAGCTGATTTACCTAAACAGATTCTATGTCTCTTAAATTATTTTGATTTCATTTAATGATTATTGTTTAGAGTTATAAATAATTACTACTGGTCCCACGAAGCGCATCTGCGCTCCATTATACGCACACCATGCATTTTCGGGGAAACAGGCTCTTTCCAGCTCCTGACGTTTCAGATCGCCAAAAATCTAGCGAACGTCAACTATCCAAGTTGGCGATTCTGCGCTCCAATAGAAGTTGCTAAAACAAAAAAAAGGCATCAAGTGGTGTGCGTATAACGGAAAAGTAACCAATATACAATATGTACAAAATAAAGTTCCATGATGTTCACCTTAATTTGTCAATTAACACGATTTTAACTTATTCTGATTTGAACTATTGGTGGCTTTGGTTCGCCTAAGTTTTTCTGCTTCATTTCTAACTAATTTCTTCTGAATAATTTCATCCAAAATTTCATTAAGAAATATTGCCACATTTTCCATTACTCGTCCATTATGTGGCTGTGAAGTAGCAACTCTGACTTCCGAGCTATTGGTCCTTGGTTCGATCCTCGCTGGTTGCGGACTGGGTTTTTCTTTCTTTGGATTTAACACTCCTTTATGCTAATTTCCAGAACGTTCCAGTTTATGTAAATTTAATTAATTTGAATATAGGATGTTCTAAAGTGTTCTGTTACTGTATATAAGTTGTGCCTCTCCAGTTGAGGGGGTTCAATGATATACGATCAGATAAATCAAACGCCAGTGTTGGATTTCTAATAAATTGTCCTTTCTATACTTCACACCTGCATACTTAATCATCTCGCTTTTTCTAGAAGAACGAACGATTATAGTTACAGGTTATGCTTATGAAGCTAAGCCTAACATGGAGGAGGCTATCGGCTTTCTTTCGTAAACAAACCGAGAGTTGCCATCGGCAAAAGAAAAATTAACTTCTTTTGTGCCACGTACGTTAGCGGTTTTTTTTAAAAAGATGGAATAATAGACCCATAGTCAACAGTATGAATGAATTTCATTGCAGAACGTTCGTATTTTGATGTTTTTGATGTTTGCAATTCAAGTCATTAAACACTTGTATTTTATTTGTCTCAAATTTGTAAAGGTGGAATTTCGTAATTGATTTTTCACCTATCTTTTAAATGTGCTAGAGCTTTGAAATTGTGGGCAATTGTGTGTTTTCGATGACGATAAACTATTTAAATATTTTTAGAACTTAATTATTAATTGTGTAATTTTGATAAATTCTTATTCCACAACTTGGCGCCATCACATGGTATAACGAATTTAAACAGAATCTGACATCAAGGCTCCATTTATTTATAATAATGAATTATAAATTAAGGACTAAACGCAGGAAATCAGTAAAATAAAAAATTCTACTTTTTAGCATAATTATAAAAATTTGTTTTTAAAAATTTTTTATATTTATTTTTATATTAATTTTTATGCTTAATTCCCTTTTTTTAAAGGATGAGTTTTAAAATTCATCTGAAGCTATATGTACGGTATTCTTATAATATTCTGCACAAGAAAAAGCTAGAAATGTATTTTTAAAATTGATAAAAAATCTCGTATTCTGCTCAAAAGAAACATACTTATTTCAGTGAGATACAAGTGAGAAATCGTAAAACAAGTCTTTCGGCATTAATTTATGCTATGTTATGGAAATCTGTTTTCTCCTATTTTGTTTCCATTTCTTTTAAAATGACATTCAAACCCTTACAATTTAACATTTCCATTCCTGAAACTAAACTGTAAGTTTCATTTTCCTGGCTTTGCAAATCTCTGGAGTTCAACTAACCTTATAGATCGTTTTACTTCCGTATCTTGTCTTGGAAAAAGGGTTATAGACCTTTCCTTTGTTGAAATTTCCGTCTTAAAAGGATATTTAAAATTTCGACAAGGCGTAATCTAAAGATTAAGAGCAAACAATCTTTGTTTCCTGAAAGAATAATTAAAAGATATGAGTCAAAATATTTTATAGTTAAAATTACAAAGATATATTGTCACGTAGATTTATCGTGGTAAATGCGAGAGGATAGAAACAATCACACGATAGAGTAAGATCTCAACTCGAGCTTTATTCAACCCCCAAGTACTATTTACAGAAACTTATATATAGGCATGGAACATTCTAGACTGGAATGTTCTGGAAATAAATCAAAGATTAATTTACATATTATTAATTTGCATATTCTAGAAAAGACGAGAAATGTGAAGTAAATTAAGAAACAAAACATAATTATATGAAATATTTGACCTCTCCCGGGCTTGAACTCACGTCCCATGGTTCTACAGACGTGAACGCTACCACTAAGCCATGGAGTTTTGTCTACTCTTGCTTACATTTCTCCTCCCTTAGAGGACAGCGTCTCGCTGCTTTCTTGTTTGACTCCTTGTCACTGGTCTTCTAGACACTACCACATGCTGTTCTTCACCCAATTGTTTCTTTGGTTCGTAGTAGGGTTTAATTCTGAGAACGTGGACAACATCCTTTAGTTTACGTCTCTTTTTATCCGTTTCCATGCTTTCCACTTCATATGTCACTTCAGACATTTGGCGAGTAATTCTATATGGACCGAAGTAACGACGCAGCAGTTTCTCAGACAGTCCGACTTTTCTAATTGGGGTATAAACCCAAACAAGATCCCCAATTTTATAGGAAACAGATCTATGTCGAGCGTCATATCGTCGCTTGTCTGAAGCCTGGGCGTCCTTTATGTGTATTTTAGCGAGTTGTCTTGCTTCCTCAGATCTAGTGATGAGTTGTTGAACATAGCTATCGTCATGGTCTTGATCATTATTGTGAGGCAAAATGACATCGAGGGGGGTTGTGATGTTACGACCATAGATCAAGAAGAAGGGGCTGAATCCTGTACTATTTTGCTTTGCAGAGTTGTATGCGAACGTCACGAAAGGTAATACCGTGTCCCAGTTCTTTTGCTCCACGTCAGTGTACATTGACAACATGTCGGCAAGCGTTTTATTGAACCTTTCCGTCAATCCATTTGTCTGTGGGTGATAGGCGGTTGTCAAAAGGTGGGAAGTCTGACATAATTCGTTTATGGTTTTCACCAGATTAGACAGAAAAGTGTGTCCACGATCGCTGATCATCTCCTTGGGAGAGCCATGTTTAAGAATAATTTCCTCTACTATAAATTTGGCAACTTCGATTGCTTCCCCGGTGGGCAATGCTTTTGTAACGGTGAATCTTGTCAGGTAGTCTGTGCAGACAATGATCCATCGGTTTCCACTTCGAGTGACGGGGAAGCGACCAAGCAGATCAATACCGACTTTAGCAAAGGGTATATCGGGTGGCTCTATTGGTTGAAGTCGTCCCGGAGGAAGTTGAGGTGGAGTCTTTCGCCTTTGGCATTCTTTGCAATGCGAGATGTATCTTCGGGTGTTTCCGTATAACCCGGGCCAGTAGTACTTGCGTCTAATACGATCGTAGGTCTTGGCAAATCCAAGGTGACCGGCAGTTGGCGCATCATGAAGGCTTCGCAGTATATCTCCTCGAAGTTGCTTTGGCACTACCAAAAGCCACTGTTGCCCCATAGGATCAAAAGTTTTCTTGTATAGAACGCCGTCTTTTAGAAGGTAATTTTGATATTCATCTCCTCGCTTGAGAACTTTGATGATGGATTTCAGCTTCGGATCTTTCAGCTGTTCTTTGATGTATTCTGTGACACTTGCAAGGGTTGGAATCTCGTCGCACGTCTCCACTGAAGTTGATATAAGAGGGTTTCTTGAGAGTGAATCGGCATCAGAATGCTTACGCCCACTCTTGTAGACAATGGTAATGTCATACTCTTGTAATCGTAGTGCCCATCTTGCAAGTCGACCAGATGGATCTTTAACATTGGCGAGCCAGCATAGAGAGTGATGGTCCGTCACTACGGTAAAGGGTTTACCAAAAAGATAGGGACGGAATTTGCTTATGGCCCAGATGACAGCAAGGCATTCCTTTTCCGTAGTGGAATAGTTCTTTTCAGCTGGGGTCAGAGATCTTGAAGCGTAGGCGATTGGCTTTTCCTGACCATCCTGCAGCTGTACTAGTACGGCGCCAATACCATACCCGCTAGCATCTGAATGTATGAGGGTGTCCGCTTCCGGTTGGAAATGTCCTAAAACGGGGTGGCCAATTAACGATTTCTTTAGCGCGGCAAATGAATGTTTCTGTGGCGATTTCCAAGTAAATTTCGCATCTTTCTTTAGTAATTCCTGCAGTGGTCGGGCAACGTTTGCAAAATTTTTGATGAAACGGCGATAATACGAACTTATTCCAAGGAAACTGCGAACGTCGGCTATATTTTGAGGAATAGGAAACTTTTCGACGGCTGCGACCTTTTCTGGATCTGGATAAATCCCGTGTTCGTCAACTAGGTGCCCTAAAATTAACAACTTCTTTTTACCGAAACAGCATTTACTTGAGTTTAGAGATAGTCCTGCTCCTTGGATGCATGTCAAAACTTTCCTCAAACGCACTTGATGTTCTTGGAAATTCGGCGCAAACACGATTATGTCGTCGAGGTAGCACAGGCAAATTTTCCACTTGAGGCCTCGGAGTACCGAGTCCATCATTCGCTCGAACGTGGCAGGTGCGTTACACAATCCAAACGGCATTACTTTAAATTCGAATAGGCCATCTGGGGTCACAAAGGCAGTCTTCTCCCTATCTTTATCATCTAGCTCTACTTGCCAATACCCAGACTTCAAATACATCATTGAGAAAATCTGTGCTCCAGCGAGACAGTCTAAAGCGTCATCTATTCGGGGTAATGGATAAACATCTTTCTTCGTGACTTTATTTAGTCTTCTATAATCCACGCAAAATCGCCATTCACCATTTTTCTTCTTCACAAGGACGACGGGGGACGACCACGGACTTTCTGATGATTTAATTACATCTTCTTTTAACATTTTCTGCACTTCTGTTTCAATAACAGCCCTCTCGGCAGCAGATACTCGTTAAGGTCTATCTTTTATTGGAAGACTGTCACCCGTGTTAATCTTGTGCTTGACAGTCGTGTTTCCGTGGTTCTTCGATGCCCTGTTGAAATCAAAAATGTCTCCGAAATCCTCTAGTAGACGTAGAAGATATTCTTTTTCGTCTGAAGTCAATTCCGCATCTAGGAGTTTTCTTAATTTTTCTCTTGTGTTCCTTTTTCTGGGCTGATGATTCTTGATGTCTTTCACTGGATTGACGTCATTCAGAGAGCAAATGGTATTCTCTTCTAAATTTGTCAGCGTTCCTATGTTCATTCCTTTGGGTATCAGTTGTGGTTGTTGTGAATAGTTCGTAATCCAAAGCTTACAGGTGCCCTGTTCTACTTCAAGAAGTGTGGCTGGCATACAAATTTCTTTTCCACACAGTAGGTACTTATTGCCGGTAATCAATGCCTTCTTGGAATTATTAATGGTTGGGCTAAGGGTACAAATTTGTTTTATGGCATTTGCTTCGATGACGTAATCCGTAGCGGCAAACAAGGAACATTCGGATTCACTGGTTTCAGTGTCTTCTGCGAGTAGATCTGCAAATTGAATTTCTTCCTTTCCACAGTCTATTACGGCATCAGTTGCACGGAAAAAGTCTCATCCTAATATCATCTGGTGACTACATTCTGGTAACACTAGAAATTCAAATGGTCCAACGTTTCCATTTAAGTCGATTTTAAGCACGCATCGTCCTGAAGATTCTACAGTTTTACCGTCGGCAGTTTTTAGTGTGGGTCCTTTTTCGGAAAACATAGGAACGTTGAGTCGTCTTCGTAATTCGTCGGATATAACTGAAAAATCAGCACCCGAGTCGACGAGGGCTCTTACACATTGTCCATTTACTTTAACGTAAGTGGTGTTCTCCCTTAATCTATTGGTGGTATACGGCGGAGGATTTTGTTTCGGTGCGGCCTCACCTCCAACACAGGTCGCCTGATCTAGTTTTCCTCATTGAATCGTCGAGGGGAGCGGCTGGATCGGCGTACAGGTGATTGCGACTGTCTTCGATTAGAGGAGCGGCGAGGATAAGGGGAACTGCTTCTTTGACGGGTCGGCGTAGGATGTGAATAGTTGTCGTCGGCTCCGTAGCTTTGAATTGATTCCATATCGAAATCTGAGTCCCGTCGTGAATATGGAGTGCGGTTGGCTTTAGCTGAAGCGAAAACTTGACGTCGTTCTCGACAGTACCTGAAGACGTGTCCTGGGCGTCCACAATGAAAGCAAAGCGGGACATTGTCATTAGTTCGCCAGACGTCAGTTTTACGTGGTAGAGCGGCGTTGCTTCTTTGTATTCGTCTTTGTTGTAGCCCTGCCGGAGCCGAACGTCGTATGGGAGCGGTATTTCGTCTTTGAGGAGTCGATAGTGGGGATAATGCCTGCATGACCTCATCACGGACGATAGATGCGACGTCAGCAGTGGATTCAAGTCCATACTGGAGGTCTTGTACTTTAGGTAAAAATCGCTGAATCTCTTCCCTCACAAGTGTTCGCACGAGAGATTTTAGATCGTCTTCCTCAAGTCTCGAAGAAGCAGCAGAGATGTTTGGAAGTCTCTGGAATTTTTCTTTTGTGATACGCCTCCTCCGCAAGTTTTCAATTTGGCGGCAGCGTTCGACCAGGTCTTTTGTTGTGGAGTAGTCTTGGACCAGCAGTATCTGGTACAGTTCTTCGTTTATCCCTTTCATGAGGTGCGCTATCTTTTCATTCTCGGGCATAGATTGATTGACTCGCGTGCATAAGGAAAGGACATCTTGTATGTAGGACTCGGAACTTTCTCCTGGAAGTTGTGCTCGAGTCTGTAGCAGTCTCTCGGCTTGGCGTCTGTTTTCCTCTATTCTGCAGAACGTCTTTTCCAAACTTTCTTGAAAGGCGGCCCAGTTCGTGAAATCGTCCTCGTTGTTGTCAAACCATAGTCTAGCAGTATCGGCGAGGTAAAATACGACATTCGCCAATTTCATTTGATCATCCCAGTGGTTATAGCTGGCGATTCGTTCAAAGTCTTTCAGCCACCTTGAGGCGTCTTGTTTTTCGTCACCGGAGAAAACACAGGGATTCCTGGGAAACTGGTAGGTTAGAATAGTAGGAGTCCCATCCGACTTCTTGTCGCTGTCTTCGACAGTCATTTTCTTCTTACTCCTTGTTGGATTGGGTAGCAATCCAAATTCAGGAGGAAGTCCTTGCAACCGAAGACTTCGTCGTACTTCTTCCGTAGTAGCAATCGGTGATACCCGGCGACTCCACCAAAATGTCACTTAGATTTATCGTGGTAAATGCGAGAGGATAGAAACAATCACACGATAGAGTAAGATCTCAACTCGAGCTTTATTCAACCCCCAAGTACTATTTACAGAAACTTATATACAGGCATGGAACATTCTAGACTGGAATGTTCTGGAAATAAATCAAAGA
>BGPR01046788.1:0-11957 GCA_013235015.1 Araneus ventricosus
ATTTCTAGATTCTTGAATTGGTTTAAAAGTCGGAAACAGCGATTTTTTTTTTTTTTTTAGTTTAGATCGTTTAAATTCTTAAATAAGTGTGAGTCGTACAGTTTGGATTAATGTGAGTTTCACTGAATGTCCTTTTTCAGCTACAAAAGTTTCAAAATTCATTATTCATCTCTCTACAGCCTCATATGTTCAATTCCATCTATCCGAGAAAAATAGTATACCTTCCTTCACTTAATAATTGAGGGAGGTGGTTTACAGCAGAGGCAATATTTCATTTAAAAAAGTGCATGTTTATGATTTTGAAGGATGAAAATTGGAAAAGGGTATCTAATCAATAATAAATGCTAAGGTTGTTAATTTTAAAAAGGTAAAGTAAATATTTATTATGTATTATAATTTTGAAGAAAGTGAATCTGAAATATGTTTAAAGTTATTTGTCAGTTAAACTGTGCTTTTTAAGCTGAAAGTTTGTGAAGTGGCTCAAATAATATTTTGTAACTCAAACTTCTCTTGATAAATTTATACAACTACCCAGAGATGTTGTTCTGGCCAAAGAAGACAGAAAAGAGTGTGTATAGATGTATGAAGTCTCATTAAGATTTCAGTGAAAAGAGAAAATATAATTTAGTATTTTAGTGTATTATTTTAAAATAAAATAATTGATGTTATGGTTTATAATTTGAATAGTGAATCTGAAATACGTTTAAAGCCATTTGTCG
Organism: Araneus ventricosus; assembly: GCA_013235015.1. Taxonomy (NCBI): domain Eukaryota; kingdom Metazoa; phylum Arthropoda; class Arachnida; order Araneae; family Araneidae; genus Araneus; species Araneus ventricosus. The sequence goes on from BGPR01046788.1 coordinate 720, forward strand.
CTAAACTGTGCTTTTAAGCCGAAAGTTTGTGAAATGTAATAAATAATCTTTCAGAATCTAACTTCTGATGCTGTAACCATAAATAACTAATTCCAGAGATAAAAAGTTGTAACTTTGGCTAAATAATTATTGTGGTGAGTGTGTATAGAAGGTGTAATGTTTTCTGATTAAGATCAACATTTTTCCGGGCCTTTAATATTTGACAGTAATGTTTTTTTGTCTGTAAAAGGTGGAGCTCTATATTACTTGAAGAAAATTTATTAAGTTAAAGTTTATTATAACTAGGTTTAAATGAGGTTTAGTTTATATTGTAAAACACTGATATTATGTGTTTATTATTTAACAATGGCTGAGATGCCTTTTTAACGTGACTACGCTCCTCCCATTGGGGTCTCAGGAAAGAATTTGATTCATACACCAAAATGCCACAAAAAACGTTGTATGGGAGATCCTCTATTTCGGTAACGCATGTTAAAAAAAAACATAACTATGTCTTATTTAGAGATATGAAAGAGTAACAACAGAAGTTAAAAAAAAAATGAAAATCGTGGAATTGTTGTTCAGTGATTCGCAGTTGGGCAAAATACGCATAGAATTGGTGATGTCACATGTATGAGGTGCGTATGACATTTGGCTGATGCTCATTGGAAATCAACTTTGAGAAACAAAAAGAGAATCATGGGTAACTTCGAGAACAAAAGAATATCGCGGAGTAACAAAGATAATCCGAAGCTTGAGAAACAAAAAGAGAATCGGTAAATAAAGAGAGCCAAAAGAGTCAATGCTGAGTAGTGTAACATCAGCTGCTGTTTGAAAAAAGATAGCCTACCAAGTATTTTTTTTTTTTTATCAATTCTTCTAGCAAAGATTTTCTATTAGCTGTCAAATAGTAAAGACCTAAAAAAAATTAATAGTAATATTGCTATTTTACAATTGCAGGTAGTAATGGAAAAGATTTCATACTTTGTTGAAGGTCACGTAAGATCTGGCGAGCAGCATCTAAAAGAGTGATGCAGCTGTTTCAATAGTCAATACATTGCTTACCAAAGATCCCAACATCTCAAGAAATATCACGTAAGAGTCTGATTTGATTTTCTAAGTGATTTCTCTAAAATTGTGTACTTACTTTTATTTTCTTTTTCATTAGAATTCAGCGCTATTCCGTGATACCACTCTCTACTAATAGTGGTCTCATTGGCTGGGTCCCTCACTGTGATACTTTGCATACACTAATTAGGGATTATCGGGAGAAAAAGAAGATCTTGTTGAATATTGAGCATCGAATAATGCTTAGGGTAATTTTTTTTCCCCTTTAGAATTCAGTTTTATTTAAAAAAATGATATTGAGAATTATGTTGGTAGTCGATTCTTTTCTTGATTTGAATTTGTAAAGGGCAGAACTGGAAGTTGCAACTGTAATTAATTTTTTTTTGAGGTTATATGTATTAATGAGTATTTTTCCATGATGTGATAAAATTATAGGAATGCTTAACTTATTATTAATCTTTGTTTTCTGTGAATAAAAAATAATCGCAATATGAAAATCCCATATAGATAAAATGACTTCAAAATGCTTTATGATGTAATTGACCTTGGACGATAGTTTAACTTGTAAATAATTGTAGCAATCTTCAAAATGCCCCTTTATAATACTTAGCAATTAGTTTTTTAATTTTTAAGCAGGATATTTTGTTTTATTAAATATTCCAATTTTATGTAAAAAATTTACCACTATCAAATGTTCTTTTTTTTTTTTTTTTTATCATTTTACAATCTGAAAATTCTTTTTAATTGAAGGGTTTCATAAAATTTTGTCAACAGATAGAATTTTAAATTATTCTAATTATTAAAATATGATCATTTGTTATATATTGCGTTTTGCTTGTAGTATTAACTCTTCAGCATCTGCATAATGCATTTGATTTCTGTTTTACACTCTATCTCTAATCTATACTGAGATATTGATAAGCCAGAGTTTAATGCCAAATTAAAACTTTGGGACTCATATGGTTGCCAACTTGCTGAAATTTGGCAGTTCTGCAGTAAAATGATTACATAAGAAATTTTTCAAAGGTTCCGTATTATTTTGTTAACTCATCTATGAAAAGTTTGTGAAGTTTTCATGATAATCTTTAATTTTACCCCCATGTAGTGCTCTCTTTTAGTAGTGACTCTTAAAAAGTCTTGAATCAGTTATTTATTATGTGTTGCAAGCATTTGTGAAACCTTGAACGATTAGTAATTTTTTAAAAAAGCTCTGAATGCATAACTTTATATGTTTTTTATTAATTTGCATAATTTGTATTGATATTGGTAAAGCATTTCTATATGTCTCTACTGCCTATTTTATCTAATTGTGGAGAATTTGTGTCATTATCTTTTTAAATTAGTCTTGAGTTTTGTTCAGTTTGATTTCACTTTAACGATTGAATGCACAAAAGGTTTTACAGACTGTTACTTTTTAAATGGATTTTTGCATTTTGATATTTTCATAGAGACTTTATATTTATATATATGGATTATAGAATATATATTTATATATTTTATTATATGGATTTTTTTGTCTTTTGCAACCAATGTCTTTAAAAAGAAAGATCATGATGGAAATGTTTGAAATATTTTGCTTTCTTAAAAAGTCATTCATCTTTCACATCATAATGATTTTTTAAAAATAAAATTTGATATTTTTCTGAAGGGAGCAAGATGTACTTAGTGTGCATACGTTTATGTTGTTTAGTAAACTAAAATGTCATTAAAGATTTATTTCATTTCCTTTTATTAATGTTAGTTTGAATCACGATGATGGTTACATCTTTAGAATTGCTTTCATTTTCTGGTGCAAATTGAATAACTATTGTGTGTGTCTGATATTCCTTAAAAAACAATTTTGGTTTTATTTCTTAAATGTTTCCCATTTTTTATTTCAACGTTACTTTTTTTTACTCTGAAAAATTTTAGATGGCACCTGATTATGATCATCTGACACTGATGCAGAAAGTGGAAGTTTTTGAGCATGCTCTGAAGAATACGAACGGTGATGATTTAGCTAAACTATTATGGCTTAAAAGTCCAAGCTCAGAAGTAAGTTGGTCAATTCTTTTAAGACATGTTTTTTTAACACATTCCCTCCTCTATTGATCTATAGAAATGTTTTTCTTATTGTTTCATATCATTTCTCATAGGTATGGTTTGATCGCAGAACCAATTTCACACGTTCCTTGGCTGTAATGTCAATGGTTGGTTATGTTTTAGGCCTTGGAGATAGGTATGATTTTACATTTGTATAGATTATGCGATATGATTAGTTAATTTTTTTTGTGTGATTTGTAGTAATTAACATTATGTTTTTTGGCATGCATACTGTCTGTAAATTGCATGAAATGTTTTGCATTATGCGCAGAATGCAATGTTCCATTAGACTTAAAGTTACTAAATTTAGCATGTGGTTGCTTCTTGGGTAATATATGCTTATTAAGAAAGTTTTTTAAAATTTTGAATTAATTAAAAATGAATCAAAATTTTAATATTTTTCCTTAATAACTTTAAAGCAAATTATTGCACCAAAAACATTTTTACACCAATATAAAGTTCAAAACATTATCTTTTCAGTGATACCAATTTTTTTCCTTGCAATTAAAAAAAAAAATCAAAATTTATTGTGCAGTGACGGATGCAATTATTTTTACCATTCATTCACTATTAAAATGCTCGGTAGTCTGTTTAATTGTGGAGTCGGCTTTCGCAGTTTAGCCTTTAATTGAAAAATGAGTAAATTTACATTAAAAAAAATATTTGGCTTTCAAGACTTGCTCATGTACTTTTGTTTCAAATTTGTTGAAATATGTCATATCTTGTAAAATTTTGATATTATTTTATAAATTTGCAAAGTTGATTTAGAAATGAGGGCAAAGATAGTGCTATGAAAGCACAGATGATAAAATAAATGATGCTCTTTAGCATAGGATTATCATTATTTTGGATTCAAGGCTCAGATTTCCTTTTTTTTGTACTGTTTTTGGTAGTTATTTGATTTTTATTCATATATTTTTCAACTAATATGGGCTATCATGAGTAGGCGGTGAGGTCGACTCCCTTGTGTAGTCTTCAATTCAAGATTTGTACTGGAATTTTCCCCCCTGAATTTGAAACAAAGCAGCATAATAGCAAGAACACATCTTGAACCTCATATTTTCTAAACCTAAACCATCAACTAACATAAATTTAAATGCACACATAATCTCGCAATTTTTATTTTAAAATCAATTTTTGACTGATAAAATTCCTTGCAATTTCACTATGCAGCGTTCACATATGCTTTCTATCCGTAACAGGCACCCATCCAATTTGATGCTGGACCGGTTGAGCGGGAAAATCCTACACATTGACTTTGGCGATTGCTTCGAGGTTGCCATGACCCGAGAGAAGTTCCCTGAAAAGATTCCTTTCAGGCTCACCAGAATGCTCGCCCATGCGATGGAGGTGAGACCCTTTCCATTACTGCTGACTTGAATACACATCACTTTGAATTCTACCCCCCCCCCTTGTCTTGTTTTGGATGTATAGTATCAATTAGGGATGTAATGAATAGTGATTTGGCCGAATATCGAATATTTGGCCAAATTTCAGACTGAATGCTAAATTTTTAAAAGCATTCTATTTTTTGATTGTAAATGAAGTATTTTTCAAATTTTAAAGAAAAAAATTAAGATAAATAAAATTGATTTTTTATTATTTGTATATTTAAAAAAATGTTAATACTTTTATATATGTTTTTTAAAATTTTAAATACATGAATTATAATACAGTGAAACTTCTTCGAACGGCCAATTTTTCGTGGTACGGATTTTTGGGCCCATAGACCTAATGTTAAAATAACCCCTAGCAACGGCCACCCTACCCCTCTGAACGGCCGCCGGGTGGGTTCGCCCATCCCATTTAGCAAATGCATCGGTTTGAGATTTACTTTTTAAACCGAGAAACGAACTTGAAAAAATAGTTTTTCCCCGAGAAGGATAAAAACTTAAAAGTCGCAAATTGATCCTTTTTTCAAAAAATGTAAAAAATTATTAAATAAAGTACTATTTTCTCTTTAGATAAGTCTCAAACTTCATTTTAAATAAGAAATATGTGTCCGGCTTGTTTATATTATGTATTATAGCAATTATTTTGTAATTGTAACGAAAACCCTTTAGAGCTGGCACACCCTCTGAGCGGCCAATTTTTCTCGGAACGGAGGGGTGGCCGCTCAGAGAGGTTTCACTGTAATGAGAAACCCTCATCATTTTGGGATTGCTTCAGAGAAATAAAAGGCGTCGTTGCAGATCATGGGGATGGCAAACACAGAAGAAAACCGAATGAATAAATTAAAATTACTAGAAGTAATTCCTATTTTGATAAAGAGCTTCTAAATAGGTAGGATGGAGTGTCGACTTAATTGGTGGAAAAAAATGCAGAAAAATTTCCAAGCTTTGCAGATTTAGCAAGAAAATATCTTTCAGCACCTGCAAACATTAGGACCATTTATTTTTGAAGCTAGTAAAATGTATGAAACCATATGGAACAAACTTCTACAAATGATATGCAACATTATTAAATACACTTACGTACTATGCAACTTAAAATTTGGATAAATGTTAGATTCTTTTAATAATAAATGCTCTGAAATGCAATTCTGCAAAATTCTTTGTTAAATATATTTGAAACAACTTTTTTAAAAAACATTTTAGCCTTAATTTATTCTGCGGAATATCTGTTTAGTATTCGGCTAGACAGAGTATCCAGGAAAGGGCCGAATAGCCCTAATATTGAATATTCGTTACATCCCTATTTGGTATCATATTTGTATGAGATCAAATGGAAAAGACTTCCTCCTGGAAAATGCTGAAAAATTATTGTTCTTGCATCATTATTTCAGGCTTTGCAATGATAACATATGTAGCTTTATTAAATAACCCTGTATTATGCAACTTCAAATTGGGTAAATGCTAGAAGATTTTTTGATAATAAATGTACTGAAATGTAATCCTGCAATATTTCTTAATAAATGTATATTTAAAAGCACATTTTTTAAAAAAAATTATTATCTTGAATATATTTGGCCGAATATCTGCTTGGTATTCAGCAAAAGGGCAGAATACCGAATAGTTGCCGAATATTCGTTACATCCCTAGTATCAATCAATTTGAATATTCATATTTAATTAACATTGAATAATTGTGAAGCATGTGCCAAAATGCAGACCCACAAAAAGATTTGTTGAGAAAATCTCAGATAATGAAGCAAAATTTATCCATTGCGAGAAGCTTCTATATTCAAAAGGCCTGAATGAACAATTTAATATTAAACACAACTTTTATTCAACTGTTGATCTTATATGAAGACATGGTGTTTCATCTTTAATCATATTAATAAATCTACCTATTACAAATAGTTTTCAGTTCTGTGCTTTGTATAACTGGAGACTTTTTATGAAATTGGATAATTTTTGGCTCACAATTAAGTTTTATCTCCCTAATGGGTTAAGTTAAAAAAAAAAAAAGCTTCTGTTCTGCTTTCCTTCCCCCTTTAGGAATTTTTTTAATTGCTTGAAAGGTTTCGATCATATTCTCCTTTATGATTCTAGGTAACTGGCATCGAAGGAACTTACAGAAAAACATGCCAGAAAGTGATGAAAGTATTGCGAGATAACAAGGACAGTCTTATGGCCGTTCTAGAAGCCTTCGTTTATGATCCTCTGTTGAACTGGAGACTAATGGATAGTATGGAACAATTTGAACTTTTTATTCTTTATAACACAATAATTGGTTAATGTTGTTAATCCATTTCATGAATAAAATGATGGAAAAAGTGGATTTGAATTACAAAATGTCTTTTTGAAATTATTTACTGCCCCCCCCTTAACGTTGAAATAACTATTGGACTTCAGATATTTCTTTTAATCATAAAGGGAAACGTTTTAAAATTTATTTTGCTTTAATAATGGATTAGATCATTTTCTTATGAAATCATCATTGTAAATTCAATTTGGAGACATTTCTGTATCTTTTTTACTTTCTCGTATACGAAGTATACAAAGAGAAAGTATTGTAATCGTCAAAAAATTCGAACTCGAGATTTTGACGAATCTCCACGTTTTAGACCTCCCTGATTCCGAAAAACACAATTTTGGAATTATGTCTGTCTGTGTGTGTGTCTGTGAACACGATAACTCGAAAACTATTAGAGCTACGGGGATGAAATTTGGTATGTGGTCTTTAAACATAATTTGTAGGTTTCTATCAAATTTTGGACAAAATCCGTCTACGGGAAGTCTGTCTGTCTGTATGTTCGGGGTCATACGAACTCTATAACTCAAAAACTTGAAAAGCCAGATGGATAAAATTTTATACACAGTTTTATCGTCATGAATGTAGGTCCGTATAAAATTTTGGGCCAAATCCGTCAAAGGGTTGACTGTCTGTCGGTCTGTATAATCGCATACTTGTTCAGTTTTGAAACTAACTCCCTGCGCATCCCTACTAGTGGCAATGCCTGTGCAAGGAAGGGACCTCCGAAACTTGGCAGTTTGCCAAAAACAAATTCTGGAGTGATTTTGTAAGGAAGCAAACATTTAGGGAGTCTCGCCAGGTCCTGTTGCGCAAAAGAATGAGCAGAGGATTTGAATTTGTTTTGATCCTTCAAACCACGCGTGGTTCCAACTTTGGTTTACTTGCGACGGAAGTTTATTTGACATCTTTTATTATTCTAGTTTTCTCTACATGTGTTAGGAGTATACGAGAAAGTTTAGGGGAGACCATTCCCGCTGGTTCTTTACTGTCATTTTAATCTTGAAAATTAAGAGTTTGTTAATATGGATTTATTAAAACAATTATTTAATTCTTATATCTTTGTTGCTCCATAATATATGATTTATATTTATTAGCACAACCCAAAGGAAAGCATTCTAAAGTCAGAAGTGAATCATCTTCATCTATTCATGATCAAAATGGCAAGTAGTTCTTTTACTCATCCCAATTTCTTCTTTTAACACATCACATAATTATTTGAAATACAATTCACGAGTTGGTAAATACTGAAATGTAAAATACAAAAAATAAAAAATGCAATGGCAAGCATTTATAGAATGAAGAAAGTGTTAATAAAATCACAGCAAATGTCAATCATTTTCAATGTTTTTTTTTATTTAATAAGAATTGAAAAAGTATATTCATAAAAGTGATTTATGCCAACATTTTAACTATAGCATTTTTATGGCTTGTACATATAAAATTAAAAAAACTTTGAATTTTTCAGTTTTTTAAAACACTCGCATTACTTTATACTTATACAGTTCAGGCACAACACCATTTTTTTTATATGGAGCAAATTGTATTAAACTTTATTATATCATAATCTGAATCTTTTTTTTTTCTTTTAATTATTTGAAATACATTTATGTGCACTACTCATCTGCAAGAATGATGTCTTGTTTCATGTTTGTAAAAATGAAATTTTGTCATTGATTTTTAACTCAATTCCTGGTTTGACGTTTTGTATACTTGTATGTTTTCGATAACTAACTGTTTTAACATTTTTCAGAATTCAACTATCATTAATCAATTAATGATTTACTTACAAGCAGCATTACCTAGTTGTAAAATTGAAGAAAAATTGATTACAAGATTCCGTAATATTTATAATAATGGATTACAAGTTGAAAACTAAAAAGTAGAAAATAATGTGCAAAGAAATTTACTGACACTAATAAAAACTTTTTCTTATTTAAATCTATTTTTTTATCTTGTGTCAGTATCTTTTTATTGGTGATATTTTTTTAGTAGTAGAAGATAATCTGTGTAAAAAGGAAAATAACTTTTACTTTTTATTACATATACGATGTTGTTTTCAAGTGCTTATTTTGAATTTTTCTTTTGTCTATCTAGATATGTTAGAAGAAGTTGAAGTGCAATCACAGGCCAATTCCAAAAAGCCTGATGCTGTCTTACCAGGTAGAAATTTTACTACCTTAAAGATTATACTTTGACCTGGATTTCTGTTCCAAATATCTTTTGTTCCTTGCATGATAAAAAACAATGCATTTTTTTTTGTATATAATTTATGATGTGCCTTTTTGTTCTGGACAAAATACATGCAATTCATGTAAAGGACCAACTATTATTTTCTGTGTGATAAGACTGATTATAAATTCCATATAAAGCAAAATATTACCGGACAAAATTGTGAAAACATCAAGTTCACAAACATACATTGCTTCTCATGACAATGGTGACAGATTTTATGATTTTTATGGCATATAGCTTTCTTAAAACTTCCAAGATCTTGGTTTCTTGCATACTTTCCATAAAATTGCTGAAAATATTGTTTTATAATATCCATACTTTTCACTCATGTATTTGAGTTATTGGAAAATAAAAATATTTAGCAATTGCATTAAAAAGCCCAGCTTTATTCTATAGAAAAATGTACATTTTAAATGATGGTGGAGACTTTGGTCAAGCAGTTTCATTATTAAAATATTACATCTGTGTTTGGCTGACTTTATTAACCTTTTGCATTCATATAAGGATTCCTTTTAGAACTTAGAAAGCTGAAAAAATATAGTTATTGTTTTATTTTATGAAAATTAATCTGCAATGTTTTGCTGTTATATGGGCTTTATAATAATCATTATCTAACAAGACTGTGAAAATGCCACATCATAGAGAATGACTAGTCAGATTCTGATGCAGTGCAAAGGGTTTAAGTAATTAAGCTGATGATTGATTTTTTTTCCCTCATTATAAATGGAAAAAAAAAACTTGAGTCTTATAAGGAACAATATGTTGTATACATTTTTGAAAAAAGGTTAAAAGATTTCATTTCTTTGTCTTTTAATTTTCTAGATTCAGGACTTAACAAACCTGAAGCACTAAATGAAAAAGCAGTACAAATTATCAACAGGGTCCGTGATAAACTAACAGGTAAGAAATTTTTTAAAGTAAACGTCAAAACAAATTGACTGACATTTGATTCGTAAGGTGAAAGAAAATGTGGTTTTGTCTTCTAAATAGGAAGAGATTTCGACCCTGACAAAATGCTAGAAGTGGACGAGCAAGTGGATTTACTCATAAAGCAAGCAACTTCACATGAAAACTTGTGCCAGAGTTACATTGGATGGTAATGATTAATCCATTAGATTTACATTTATCTATTATATTCAAATAGTTCTGTGAAATTATTATGACATTCTGTATGTTTGAAAGATTAATGAAATTCAAATTCGTCTTAATATAAAACTTTGGGAAACTTTCTGAAATAAGTACTATTGTTTTTTACCATTTGTAATGTTTAAAATTAGACTTGCATTTTTTATTGTAATTTAACACATGAAATTAATTTATGTTAAGTAAATGAAGTATGCAGGAAGTTTAATTCAAAAGCATCGAAAAAGAGTGGACACATTTCAACAACTCGTATCCAAATGTTATAAATATTTGTGATGTGTACTCGGTACTCTGTAAAAATAGTTTCCTGCATTACTTTTGGAGTTAAGATTTTTGAAATGTTTCCAACAACCTTTTATTTTGTTACAACTTACTTTATAGTTTAACCACTTAATGATAACTAATTAAAATGCAAAATCTCCTGTGAAGATGGGGATTTTAGCAAAGCGGGGACTCTTCCCCCTTTCAAGTCTTTATAATATAAGGTGTTTAGTCATTTCAGACCATCTTTAATGTTACCTATTCCTCTTTCCCTCCATTAGCAATCAACCAATCCATTATGTATGTCATCTGATTGGACAAGTGGGTAATAATGCTTACAAGTGATTAGAAACCGAAAAGATTAGTACCATGAGGCTGGAGTCTATCCAGATTTCAGGAGTTGTGTGTTAATTTAAAGTTATTCAGAAAATTATGAATGTAGAGAAGGCTTCAAAAACTGTAATATGTCAGTAATTGTTGAAAAATTAAATGTTCAAAAGAACACCAGTAAGAGTGGAAGAGACATTATTAATTCAGAAATTTTGTAGCTCTCTGTCATCTTCAGCTTTCACTATTCGAAAAGAATTATTATAATTTGTTTTATTTATAATTTAAACATATTCAAAAACAAGAAAAAATTACTTCTGAATTTTTTAGCAGTTATAAAATTAAAGGATATTTTTCTCCCTAGGTGTCCTTTCTGGTGATGCTGGCATTAAGATGTACATATATATATCCATTAAAATGTATTAGGTCTAAGAAGAAATTTTAAATG
>BGPR01046789.1:0-11956 GCA_013235015.1 Araneus ventricosus
TTTGAAAAAGAGAATCAAATCACGAAACATTTTCCTATGCTTTTGAATGCAAATATATTGTTTCTTTTTTAAATAATTGTGCTTTAATCCGTATATATTAAATATTATGCGGGTAAAAATAGAATTTCATATTTTATTTCTGCTTACTTGAAAAAAAAACTTCGATGTTGTATAAAAGATATAGTTTAAACCATGCACAATTGTATAAAGTTGGCAACCTTTGACTTTGCAGGTGTGAAATTGCGAAGTAATTGATAATACATGCTACATTTATTTAAACCACTTACTTCGTCGGCTTCAAAAAAGCTGACGAATGGGGAGAGGGGTAAAATGGGAAAGAAAAATTTTGTTTTCAAAACTTTATTTTTTAGTTGCGTGCCTGAATTTCTTCATCTAAGATATCAAAACTTAAAAGAATGTCAAAATATTGAATTAGAAACATAAAAATATTCGAAATAATGAAGATATTTTAATTTTTATTTAAACTTTTATCCCATTAAATAATATAATAAAAAATATTATTTATGAACAAAAAATAAAAAATAATAAAAAATGAACTACAACAATAAGTGAATACGATTTAAAACATTGTTGTAAAATTGAGATGATAGGATTGTTTATTAATTGAAAGCACTTAAAAGGAAAATCCTTTTACTTCTACGATTATTAAAAAAGAAAACTTTGTTATCGTTAATTATTTAATTTCTTTCTGCTTATGAATTTTAAATGTTTTTAAAATGATGTTGGTTTAATATCATGCCTTATTTGAAATAAAAATACGTAATCGATATCTTAATTTTGTAGTAAAGCATAAGTGAAATGATTTTGTTTGAGTTTTCTATATTTGTCTCAAATCTATCTTTTCATGTAAAATGTCACTTAAGTATACAAACAAAATATCTTTGATATTACATCAGTTTTTCGCTAACATTGCGCATTAATATTATGTTAAAATGTCTTGTTAAAAGTTTTCATTTCTTTAAACGTGAAATCTTCTTCCGAGACCGACGATTGTTTTTCAACCAGGATCCATATTTTTTCAGCAAATCAAAAACCAACCATGACTTCAGTCGAACCAATTGATGCTGTTCTGTGGTATAATTGAAAACAGTAAACGGGAACATCAGTGGGAAGTGATTTTTCATTAGCTCTGCATTTCATTAAGGATACTGCAATCTTCTTCTTTTCAGGTGATGGCACTTTCTTAGATAATAAAGGTAATGTTAATGTTTCTTCTGTCAAATACCACAAATGTCAACCCCAAGGGTAGAATTTTTCGTATATGTTCAGGGACTGCGAGACAATCTCTGAGGTCAGTGACTACAAGGAATGTGTTAGGATTGTCCTAATAGTGTTCAGAGAACTCTCCTTGGGGAGTTAATTGATAAATGCCTGGGTCATTTCACAAAGCCAAAGGTGAATGCATACAATATGAATGTTTACTTTACTCGTCAAAGATATATGCTTTTGGCAAGCAATTTAAATTTGACAACAGTAAATCCAAAATTTGCATCAAATATGTTTGTTCAACGATTTGATTTTTTAAAGGTTTGGTTGAATACCCAAAATGCTACAGATGCTCCTGTAAATTACACTGCTCTGCATGAAAATCGGCCCGACACCATTCCTGCAAATTCTTATGTAAAATGACCCCATTTTACCCCATTACCCACCGTTTTTTCGGGACGGCCCCCTCCTATTTTTATCACTGTCCGGTAATTTTATGGCCATGAATTTGATTTGGAGGGGGAAAACGATTATTTTAACCGTTAAATGTCTTCTGAGTGGCTACAGAGGGGAAAAGTTCTAAAATATGAATATTTGTAGCAAGGGTGGAGATTTGGGAGGGATTTGTCCCCTTAAATTAAAAAAGAAATCAATAAAAATTACCGATTTTTCTTGTTTGTTTTCGCAATTTTTTCACTTATTTTCTACATATTCCATCTTCCAGCCCCTTTTCCTCACCCAAATAATAATATATAGCAACAATTTTGACTAAAAGCGGGTGAAGGGGAGAAGTCTCGAAGCCCTCACAAGAAAGTTTGGAAGATTCACTGTACAACGTTGCCGCTCTTTATTTTTATCACTGTTCTGTAATTTTATGGAAATTAATTTGATTTGAAGGGGGAAAGGATTATTTTAACACGTAAATTTAAAAATAAAAATATAATATGTAATAAATAAAACTAATATATAAAAATAAATTTTGGAATATTCACTGTAGAACGTTGTCGCTTTTGCGCATCAAACTCGGATTGATGAAGCAGTTTGTGAAAGCAATGGATAAGACAGGTGATGGATTTAACTTTTTGAAAACTAGATTTCCTCGTTTTAGTGAGGCTAAAATCAAGGAAGGAATTTTCGTGGGCCCCCAGATTAGACAACTTTTTAAAGATTCAACGTTTATGAAACACCTGAATCGCAAAGATAAACGAGCATGGCTTGCAATCAAAAATGCGAGCATGTTGGTAGAACACTGCTGGTCATTGGTACGAAAAAACTTCTACTTCATAGTACAAGAGGAAAGTAAGCACCAGATGAAGGTACTATATTATAAATTACATTTATTATATTTTATATTATATTTTTATTTGTAAATTTAAGTGTTAAAATAATCCTTTGCCCCCTCCAAATCAAATTCATGGCCATAAAATTACAGAACAGTGATAAAAACAAAGAGCGTCAACAATGTACAGTGAATCTTCCAAACTTTCTTGTGAGGGCTTCAGGACCTCTCCTCCTCACCCGCTTTAAGCCAAAATTGCTGCTATATATTTTTATTATTTGAGGCGTTTGGGTGAGGAAAAGCGGGGGCTGGAAGCTGGAATATGTAGAAAATAAGTGAAAAAATTTCGTAAACAAACCAGAAAAACCGGTCATTTTTATTGATTTTTTTTAAAATTTAAGGTGACAAATCCCCACCCAAATCTCCCCCTTGCTAAAAATGTTCATATTTTAGAAATTTTTACCTCTGTAGCCCCTCAGAAGACATTTAATAGTTAAAATATTGCTTCCCCCCTCCAAATCAAATTCATGGCCATAACATTACCAAATGGTGTTACAAATTTGGGGGGGGGGCGTCCCGAGAAAACGGTGGGTGATGGGGCAAAATGGGCGTCATATTTGGATTTAGGAGGTCATTTTACATAAGAATGGCATCAGGGCTCGATTTTTTTTTTTGCAGAGCGGTGTTATCTGATGATTTTGTAATTTTTGAATCTGTATGAGATATACGAACCTGGGATTGTCAAAGATGGTATTTTAACTTTCAGTAGACATTTGTGGTATTTGACAGAAGAAGCAGTAACATTTTTTTATGATTTTCTAAGAAATTGGCAGACTCTGAAAAGAAGATTGCAGAATCCTTAATAAAATACAAAACTAATGAAAAATCACTTCCCACTGCTGTCCCCGTTTTCTGTTTTCAATTATACCACAAAACAGCATCAATTGGTTGGACTGAAGTCATGGTTGATTTTTTATTTGCTGAAACAAGATGGATCTTGGTTGAAAACCAATCCAAAGGGCCTGGGAAGAAGATTTCAAGTTCAAAGAAATGAAAACTTTTAACAAGAACTTAAAAGTAGTAAATGGCACAGATGAATGGGGTGTTACACTATTGGAAGATTTCAGTTATTAGGATGCTGCAATAACCAAAAATGAAGAACATACTCAAAACCTACTTCAGTTTTTTGAAGAAAATCCTTGCTTTAAGAAGTCAGTTTTGAATGAAATTTAAAGTAGTTAAAGTGATGAAATGAGAATATTTGACAGTTATTGGAATTTTTACAAGCTTATTTGGACAATTAATTAATGTGGGTACTAAATCTTTTTTTAATGCTACGTGTTAAACTGTCAATTAAAATTGTAGATTTTAACTTATCACTGCATTCATTTTTAAATCCTTCTTTAACATTTTAGTAAATTTTTAAGATTTTATTGTGAACATACATTAATTGTGGTATGGTATTTTCAAAAAAACAACAATGCAGAATTATTGCTAATTTTAACCATTTTATGCTTTTTTCCCAAGTGACTAAAGGTACAGTTAATACTTATTTGTGTCTATATTCTAACTAAACATGTCCATTGGAACAATTATAAAAAAGTTTTAACACATTAGCAACCATATAAAATTTCCTAAAAAATTCTAAAAATATGACATTTTAGGAGCTTTTTTGTCAAATTTCAGGGCTTTTCAGGCAAACCTTACAATTAATTTAGAGGTCTGAAACTTCATATACTCTCTATTAGGATCAAAAGGAATGGGAAGAACCCTGAGGAGCAAGGGTTTTTTTAAAGTTTTCTTTGGATACACCCTAACGTGACACGGTGCGTTTTAATAATCAGAAACACATTCATGTAAATTATAAATTCTTTTGATAGAAAAATTTTGAAATTAAGTTTTTCTTATAAAAATGATCAGTTCCTAGTGATGTGTTTTCCTTAATTTCTGCCGTAATCGACTTTTCAGCACATTCTTTAACTTCTGCACTCTCCTCACAGGACAATATTTTTTAATAATTTTGTTACTTAAAAAACAACCTGTTTACGTCGTAAATTTGGCTTCATTTCTTTCATTAAACTTAAAATAAATATTAACATGCGATGGGAAATAGTACTCCTTTTCTTCAACCTGCACACCTTAGGCCCGATACCTGATTTCACTGAAGATCCGTCGTGTATGTGGGCTGTCTGTTTGCTATATCTGACGCCGTGGGTCAAATACCATCCTGATGGTGAGGAGCGGAAGTTTGAAGAACGGGTATAAGCTCATGTGTTGTCCTTGTCATTTGTTTGAGGTTCAAAATTGCGAGGTTCGAACCTAAATAGCACTGGTGTTGCTTCAGCACGGGACGTTAATCTAACTAAACTGAACCAACAATTTTCTTCAATAATGAATTTTCTCTTTGCTGCCTGAAATATAGTTTTGAACTTCTATATATTTTCATTCTTTAACTAATAATAATATAGCCACACAGGATTAAATGTTTGATTTTTCTTGGAGTTGAAAATAGTTCATGAAGCAGCATATCAATAATCACTTTTCAGTGACACATCTTCGATAAATTTATATCAGATTTCTTGTTTTTAATCTCACATTATGAAGTATGTTAAGAAAATTCATTAAATACGGTCATTAACTAAATATTTAGTTTGCTTCAAACAATAATTTAGCTAATGGATTTTCATTTATATTTATAAACGCAAAAAATGTGTGGTTCGCTAACTATCACGAATGAAGTGTACAAGGTGCTAAGATATGGGGCAATATAGATTCCAAAATTATTTTTCTATACCTAATATTCGGCATTTTTTATAAATTAGCGTATAAATTTATTTATATTCTTAACGAAAATTTTTATAACTTTTAAAGTGCATTTTAATTCAACTAATCTATCATTTGCCTCATATATTTTACTCCTTTAAATGAAATCCGTGGAATCACCACTGAAAAAATTTGATTGAAAGTACAAATGCAAATATGCCAAATTTCAACTTCAAATTTTAAGATTTAGAGGTGAATTAGGAATCCTTGTAATGAAGTAAACAAGGCATTGAATGCGTCGAAAAATGTTTTGACAATCTCATATGAAGGGAAATAGATTTATTTCAAGCTCATGGTTTTGGTTGGAATGTATAATGCATGTGAACAGTTCCTATTTGTATTCGCCGTTATTAATGAGAAATTCATCAACTCTTTTTAATGATCTGTGCTCTTTAGAACAAGATTCACTGTGCGGTCAAAATATTACAAAGCTATTAAAAAAGTTAATTCACACTTAGATTTGATATACACCTGATATACATCATTGTATGGCCGGAACAAGGTGTAGATCTTCAGATAAATATTTCTCCATTCCGACCTGAAGCCAATTATTCCTATAAATAAGTGTTATTTTTAAACACTGATACATTCTTTCCATTTATTACCTGGAATGTTTAAAAGGAATGTGATACTTTTTCATTGCGCACGACGACCCTGCTTACCCAAAGGGTGTAAAGCAAATCACGAGTCAGCGGGAAGAAAAATTCCATACAAATATTAAAATAACACAATGCAAATAATAGAAGTATAAAATGTAACACAAGAAATTAGGTAATACAGTACAAAACAATGTAAGTAAACTAATAAAATAAAAGCCATACAATACAAAATACAAACGTGAATATAAATATATTAAAATTTAAACAGCAGATATAATAAGTAATTACAAATGCAAATAATAATAAAATACAAATAAATATAGAAACGTCCATAAAATAAACAAAAATTTTAACTTAATAAATCTAATAAATAGTAAATAAAATATTCTGAAAAAACGAAGTCTGAGATATACTTCAGTAAAGAGAGAGGAAAAATATAAAAGACAAAACGATTTTGAAAAAGAAAAGAAACAACATCAAAACAATTTCTATAACACAATTTAGGATAATAAAAAAATTGATACTCGTACAAAAAATCCCGAATTCTGTAACATGATTTAGAAGTGGAAAAAGAAAGTCAGGTATGCCCGTGATACACTTGAGAAAGTCTATTGCATATGTTATCGCTTATTTAGAATATCTCCCGAATTTTAAAAGTTGCATTTTTGCTAAAGAGTAAAGAGTTAAACCACACGCTTTTAAAATTAATTGCTGGTTTTTGATGATGAGACAAGTAATGTGGTTGGACAACTGAGTCAGCTATGGAAGCAAAGTAAACTCATACTTTAGCTGTACACCTGCACAGATGAATCTGAGTTTCATCCTACGAGATGACAAGACCCATTGTTCCGTTGGAAGGAAACTTCGCAGCCGTGTACGAGTATACACTATAGGCAGTGGTATTAAGTACATTATGAGAAAATACTTCAAGAGAGATCAAGAAATGCGGTGCACTTCAGGACGGCGAACTTGAATTGTTGCCAGTATGGAGTATCAGTCGAGGAAATCGGCTTCTTTGTGTTTTCTACCCATTTCTTTCGTATTAGTTTAGTTTAGTTAAAGTAAACCTTTTATATAGCGGGCAAGATGTATGGCTGTGTTTATGTCTGGGCCCGAATTCGATGCTCACTCATAGTGAAAATAGCTTCTTGCTTTTTTAATGGCACTATAGGAATCACTGGGGAACTGAACCTAATAAAATCCATCCGTTTAGAAGCTCGTCGTGTTCAGGGTTTAAATATACTTTGTGATTTACCTAACTATATTTGAATTACAATCTGTCATACTGTTCCCCTTCTGTTTTTGATGATGTTTCAGCGTTCACCAGTTTTCCCACTCAGCTGCCTTTTTCCATGTTCTTTTCCTTATTGCTCAACTACTACTCTCTTAATACACGTAGATGAATGGAGAATACCAAAAATATTATGTTTAGAAATGCTGAAGCCCATTCTTAACAAACCCTATGTCTAGCCTAACTCAAATTATTCATCTGGCCCATTTGTTAATAACCATAGTGATAAGTATTTCTGCTCAGATATAACCTTCATTATCTAAGAATATCATGTAAGTTATATTGCCAAGTATCACTGCCGGAGTAGACCAGGATAGCAAATGCAGGGTTAAATGTTTTTTGTCTTGGAATGAACAAATTCAGAGTATTTTTTAAGTTATCCAAATCTTGCTGCTTTGAATTTCTAATAATAAAAATATTTTAAAGGTTGACTCTTCATTTCTAATTCATAATATCAGGTTGGGTAAAAAGTTTTCCGCCAAGGGGAGACACCTCCGCGCCAACAGCTATCATTTCTATGGTTGTTAGCCTTTCCACAAACGGGTTTTAGCATTCGAAAACTGAAAATTGGATCTACACGATTGTGTAATTTGTTTGTTGAAAATTTATTATCTTGCGCGTCAAAAAACGTTTAAAATGGAGCTATCACGTCAACAGATCAGAAAGATTTTGTACTATGAGTTCCGTAACAAACTCATTGCGACTGAATTCCAAGAAATGTGTGAAAGTTTAGGCATCGATACTGTTTCTTATGATACAGTCAAAGTTTGGTTTCGGAAGTTTAGGGCTGGAAATTTCCATATTGAAGATGAACCACGTTCTGGCCGCCCTATTGAAGTTGATTGTGAGCAGTTAAAGCAAATCATTAATCAAGACAGAAATATTTCAACAAGAACTATTGAGTTAGAGCTTGACGTTTTCCATAAGAAAATAGTTAAAACTATGAAACGCATAAATGTAACGTTTCAGTTCAACCGCTGGGTGCCTCACGGATTGACTGCTGAAGACAAGCGCAAGAGAAAAGCAGCCTGTTTGGCTCTGCTCAGAGATCAAAGGAAAGAGAAAATTCAGGACAGAAATGTGACCAGTGATGAAAAATGGCTGTACTACAACAATACAAGCCGCAAAGAAGGGAGGTCAGCACCTGGGGAATCAGCAGGATCGGTTGCAAGACGAGACCTAATTAACAAGAAGGTGCTTCTCTGTATCTGGTGGGATTGTCGCGGAATTATCTACAAAGAATACTTGAAAAGCTGTCAGATTATCAACAGTGCAATATACAGCAGTATGCTAATCGAAGTTCGTAATGCCATTCGCGAAAAACGAAGAAACGAGTTCAGAAGGAAGGTGATTCTCTTTCATCAAGATAGCGCCCGGCCGCATGTTAGTACGAGGACCGACTGGACACTCTACAAGCTGGAGTTAGATTTGATACAACATCCACCATACAGCCCAGACATGGTCCCTTAGGATTTCTATCTGTTTTCATATCTGCAGCTTCATCTTGATGGCTCAATCTTCAATTCAAATGAGGAGGTCATAAATGAGGTCCATCTCTTTCTGGACTCGCGCATGCCACAGTTCTTCGCAGAAGGGATTGAAAAGTTGCCAAAACGTTGGCAGACGATTGTAGATGTGAACGGAGATTACTATCCTGAATATCTGTGCAGTTTTCGTATGTATTTATCATTTTAAAATAAAAAAATTTTGGCGGAAAACTTTTTACTCAATCTGATACTTTAGAATTAATTATGTATTTAACTTCCAATTTTGCTCTAACATTTCAATCAAAGACAAAAGAAGAGGTTACATAATTTTAAGCAGAAATTGCGCAGGTCAGGATTTCGTAAATAAAGGCTAATTCATTTTAGCTTCTTCCTGTTACTGATTTAGATCTTGGTGAATTATCTAAGCAATTTAATTTCAAGATTCATCTTGTGCATGTGATATAAATTTAAATTCTTAAGTATATACTCTTACCTGCAAGGCACAGCTTTATTCAGGGTTAATAATGGCACAGATCATTTAACAAAAACAGGAAAATTGCAGTCAGTTAACAGCTTATTCACAATTTTCTAAATATTATATTATTCCAAAAATAAGTATGTAATATTTGTATGAGAGCAATTGACAATAAAAGTATACATGCCTTAATATATTTTTAAAATACAAAATAAAACATGTTTTGAGGCTAATAGAAAAAAATTCAACAAAATATATATTCCTCTTACTTATTGCATTGTTCCCCTTTTGTCTTACCAGGGGTACAGATTAGCATAGATCTAATTTATTAACGCACTAGTTTTGGACAGATATTTGTGCTTTTATGTCAATAACATTTTAATTTACTCATGGAGCCATTCTAACATTCCGCGAATCACTCTGTAGAGAGCTTTTATGTTCTGTCGTGATTGTATCACTCTCTATCTGCTATTGATGGATTTAATGTTAAGGAAAGAGGCTGAAAATGGATAATTTCACAGGTAGTTTGAAGGGAATGTACAGCTTATCTTCTAGTGACTTTAAAATAGGGGTAAAGCACTTGATCTTTCCTGTTTCTTCCTCAGGATTCTATTATAAAGCGGTATCAGATCAAGTAGCGATTTGATTATATTATTTTAATACAGAGATTCTGAGGGAGGAACTTTAAAATGAGTTTCCTTAAATCCGTTTTGAAGTATATTTGTATATTCCATTTTCTTATAATCTAAATGATAAGAAACTTCGCTACTCCTTTAGTCTAACTATTATATGGTTCTTTCTGATTACTTGTTCAGAAAGTTTATCAGAAAATGAACCAATCCTCCTAAAATTTCATATACAATAGAAAGGTTGACCCAAGGAAAATAGTATAGACAATAGTCCATCAACTTTCTGGCAGTTATGAACGTTAAGGATTAAGATTCATGGATGAAGAGTCAAGTAAGCTCTGTTCTCAAATTGAAGTAAAAAGTATTTGAAAGATTCGGTTGTTTTTTTCACAAATTTAGTTATAGGGCATGCGGACTGAAAATAAAAACTTAAATGTAAGTAAATTTCAATACTTTCAAATACCATAACGGTAAATATATAAAATGATGCTTTGAAAAACTTTTGAGAAGCAGTTATATGAAGTCTACTGATTAATTTGCAAAATAAGGAAATATTTTCTTCTTTCCATATTTTCTTCAAATATGACTGTCTTAAATATTTTCTGTACAATAAAAACATTGTGAAATAAATATGATGTATATATTTTACTTAAATAAATGCATATATGATGATAAACAGTAAGTATATATAAAGATAACGAGAAAAAGAATCTCATTTATTATAGCAATATTATTATTATTATTATTATTTACACGCTGGAACGGGATTTCCTGCTGACGACGAGTCCCGGACGTTAGCGTTCTGTATTTGTTGGTTTGTTCTCTTTCTTTCTCTAAAATAGTACTGTGTGATTTCTTTTCTTAATATTTCTCAGCCAATACCCCTATAATAATATAATGCCAAAATGCAGCAATACGTATTGCTGCATTTGGGCATTCACCGGCTTAATGAAAGTTAAAGTTTATCTAATTTAGTTTTAGAATTTATGTTTACAGTAGGTGAACTTTTCCCTCGTATCCGTTATTTGAATTAGGTTTTCTTTGGTTCAAGTATTAATTTTGTGATGATTATCGCTCTTTTTGTATTTGAATGTCTTTAATCTTGGTGATTGGTTTTTGATTGTTTTTGTATATATATATATATATATACATGTATTTATAATTCTTACACAAGCCTGCGGATTCTGAATACGTCGGTGCATTTTATTTTCTTCTTTACACGTAATGATTTTCTGTATTACAATGATTTTTTCCCTGATTTATTCTCAATAATATGCAGATTGTACAATGCAGATTTTTCACTATATGAAGTCAGCTAAGTCATTTTTCCTTATATGAAGTCAAGATAAGCAAATATAAAAGGAATGGATATGTTTTATTAATATATTTGAAATGCACAATTATTGACTTCATAAAAGTTTCTTCCATTTTTATTTATATATCATATTCAATTCATTTGAAGTCATATATATTTTAAACAATCAATAATATGAAAAATTGAATCATGAAATAATGATTAATGCTTGTCTTAAAATGTCTTTGGAATGAATGAAAAAGGTAAAGAGCATTCATGTTTTCAGTCTCACCAGTTTAAAAAAATCTGAACTTCAGCTATATTTTAATTCGTAAATAAATAACACCGAACTGAAATTACTCATCAAAGTATTAAATCTTTTTCCTATTGTAACACAAGTTTCATTAACCTAATTCGAAACTGGGGAAATCATGAAGCAGAATTTTATCGGAAAACAAAATTAAATAAATTTCGATATAAAAGAATGAACTATAATATTTTAATTTAATACTAATCTTAAAATGCTTTTATAATATGAAAGAAAAAGAATTGAAATCCAAAAAACATTTATCTTTATAGATAGTTAATTTATTTAACTGAAAATACTTTGTCATGATTTTTTATATATTTTATTTTCTTCTGCTTTTCTAATGCTTACCCGTTTTTTTTATTCCTTTCATAATTGAGGCAGTCAAATATCTTTAAATTAGTAGCCATGCTGGTAAAAAAGGAATTACGTTTAGTGTGTAAGAGAAATCTTTGAAATTTATGAGTACCTAAATCATTTTTTTATTTTAAAATATTTTTATCAGAAATAAGATAAGAATATTCATAAAATTCAAATGTTTTTTT
>BGPR01046790.1:0-11956 GCA_013235015.1 Araneus ventricosus
TTTGAAAAAGAGAATCAAATCACGAAACATTTTCCTATGCTTTTGAACTCAAATATATTGTTTCTTTTTAAATAATTGTGCTTTTATCCGTATATATTAAATATTATGCGGGTAAAGATAGAATTTCCTTCTTTTATTTCTGCTTACTTGAAAAAAAAACTTCGATGATGTATAAAAGATATACTTTAAACCATGCGCAATTGTATAAAGTTGGCAACCTTTGACTTTGCAGGTGTGAAATTGCGAAGTAATTGATAATACATGCTACATTTATTTAAACGACTTACTTCGCCGGCTTCAAAAAAGCTGACGAATGGGAGAGGGGTAAAATGGGAAAGAAAAATTTTATTTTCAAAACTTTATTTTTTAGTTGTGTGCCTGAATTTCTTCATCTAAGATATCAAAACTTAAAAGAATGTCATAATATTGAATTAGAAACATAAAAATATTCGAAATAATGAAGATATTTTAATTTTTATTTAAACTTTTATCCCATTAAATAATATAATAAAAAATATTATTTATGAAGAAAAAAATAAAAAATAATAAAAAATGAACTACAACAATAAGTGAATACGATTTAAAATATTGTTGTAAAATTGAGATGATAGGATTGTTTATTCATTGAAAGCACTTAAAAGGAAAATCTTTTTACTTCTACGCTTATTTAAAAAGAAAACTTTGTTATCGTTAATTATTTTATTTCTTTCTGCTTATGAATTTTAAATGTTTTTAAAATGATGTTGGTTTAATATCATGCCTTATTTGAAATAAAAATACATAATCGATATCCTAATTTTGTAGTAAAGCATAAGTGAAATGATTTTGTTTGAGTTTTCTATATTTGTCTCAAATCTATCTTTTCATGTAAAATGTCACTTAAGTATACAAACAAAATATCTTTGATATTACATCAGTTTTTCGCTAACATTGCGCATTAATATTATGTTAAAATGTCTTGTTAAAAGTTTTCATTTCTTTAAACGTGAAATCTTCTTCCGAGACCGACGATTGTTTTTCAACCAGGATCCATATTTTTTCAGCAAATCAAAAACCAACCATGACTTCAGTCGAACCAATTGATGCTGTTCTGTGGTATAATTGAAAACAGTAAACGGGAACATCAGTGGGAAGTGATTTTTCATTAGCTCTGCATTTCATTAAGGATACTGCAATCTTCTTCTTTTCAGGTGATGGCACTTTCTTAGATAATAAAGGTAATGTTAATGTTTCTTCTGTCAAATACCACAAATGTCAACCCCAAGGGTAGAATTTTTCGTATATGTTCAGGGACTGCGAGACAATCTCTGAGGTCAGTGACTACAAGGAATGTGTTAGGATTGTCCTAATAGTGTTCAGAGAACTCTCCTTGGGGAGTTAGTTGACAAATGCCTTGGTCATTTCACAAAGCCAGGTGAATGCATACAATATGAATGTTTACTTTACTCGTCAAAGATATATGCTTTTGGCAAGCAATTTAAATTTGACAACAGTAAATCCAAAATTTGCATCAAATATGTTTGTTCAACGATTTGATTTTTTAAAGGTTTGGTTGAATACCCAAAATGCTACAGATGCTCCTGTAAATTACACTGCTCTGCATGAAAATCGGCCCGACACCATTCCTGCAAATTCTTATGTAAAATGACCCCATTTTACCCCATTACCCACCGTTTTTTCGGGACGGCCCCCTCCTATTTTTATCACTGTCCGGTAATTTTATGGCCATGAATTTGATTTGGAGGGGGAAAACGATTATTTTAACCGTTAAATGTCTTCTGAGTGGCTACAGAGGGGAAAAGTTCTAAAATATGAATATTTGTAGCAAGGGTGGAGATTTGGGAGGGATTTGTCCCCTTAAATTAAAAAAGAAATCAATAAAAATTACCGATTTTTCTTGTTTGTTTTCGCAATTTTTTCACTTATTTTCTACATATTCCATCTTCCAGCCCCTTTTCCTCACCCAAATAATAATATATAGCAACAATTTTGACTAAAAGCGGGTGAAGGGGAGAAGTCTCGAAGCCCTCACAAGAAAGTTTGGAAGATTCACTGTACAACGTTGCCGCTCTTTATTTTTATCACTGTTCTGTAATTTTATGGAAATTAATTTGATTTGAAGGGGGAAAGGATTATTTTAACACGTAAATTTAAAAATAAAAATATAATATGTAATAAATAAAACTAATATATAAAAATAAAGTTTGGAATATTCACTGTACAACGTTGTCGCTTTTGCGCATCAAACTCGGATTGATGAAGCAGTTTGTGAAAGCAATGAATAAGACAGGTGATGGATTTAACTTTTTGAAAACTAGATTTCCTCGTTTTAGTGAGGCTAAAATCAAGGAAGGAATTTTCGTGGGCCCCCAGATTAGACAACTTTTTAAAGATTCAACGTTTATGAAACACCTGAATCGCAAAGATAAACGAGCATGGCTTGCAATCAAAAATGCGAGCATGTTGGTAGAACACTGCTGGTCATTGGTACGAAAAAACTTCTACTTCATAGTACAAGAGGAAAGTAAGCACCAGATGAAGGTACTATATTATAAATTACATTTATTATATTTTATATTATATTTTTATTTGTAAATTTAAGTGTTAAAATAATCCTTTGCCCCCTCCAAATCAAATTCATGGCCATAAAATTACAGAACAGTGATAAAAACAAAGAGCGTCAACAATGTACAGTGAATCTTCCAAACTTTCTTGTGAGGGCTTCAGGACCTCTCCTCCTCACCCGCTTTAAGCCAAAATTGCTGCTATATATTTTTATTATTTGAGGCGTTTGGGTGAGGAAAAGCGGGGGCTGGAAGCTGGAATATGTAGAAAATAAGTGAAAAAATTTCGTAAACAAACCAGAAAAACCGGTCATTTTTATTGATTTTTTTTAAAATTTAAGGTGACAAATCCCCACCCAAATCTCCCCCTTGCTAAAAATGTTCATATTTTAGAAATTTTTACCTCTGTAGCCCCTCAGAAGACATTTAATAGTTAAAATATTGCTTCCCCCCTCCAAATCAAATTCATGGCCATAACATTACCAAATGGTGTTACAAATTTGGGGGGGGGGCGTCCCGAGAAAACGGTGGGTGATGGGGCAAAATGGGCGTCATATTTGGATTTAGGAGGTCATTTTACATAAGAATGGCATCAGGGCTCGATTTTTTTTTTTGCAGAGCGGTGTTATCTGATGATTTTGTAATTTTTGAATCTGTATGAGATATACGAACCTGGAATTGTCAAAGATGGTATTTTAACTTTCAGTAGACATTTGTGGTATTTGACAGAAGAAGCAGTAACATTTTTTTTACGATTTTCTAAGAAATTGGCAGACTCTGAAAAGAAGATTGCAGAATCCTTAATAAAATATAAAACTAATGAAAAATCACTTCCCACTGCTGTCCCCGTTTTCTGTTTTCAATTATACCACAAAACAGCATCAATTGGTTGGACTGAAGTCATGGTTGATTTTTTATTTGCTGAAACAAGATGGATCTTGGTTGAAAACCAATCCAAAGGGCCTGGGAAGAAGATTTCAAGTTCAAAGAAATGAAAACTTTTAACAAGAACTTAAAAGTAGTAAATGGCACAGATGAATGGGGTGTTACACTATTGGAAGATTTCAGTTATTAGGATGCTGCAATAAACAAAAATGAAGAACATACTCAAAACCTACTTCAGTTTTTTGAAGAAAATCCTTGCTTTAAGAAGTCAGTTTTGAATGAAATTTAAAGTAGTTAAAGTGATGACATGAGAATATTTGACAGTTATTGGAATTTTTACAAGCTTATTTGGACAATTAATTAATGTGGGTACTAAATCTTTTTTTAATGCTACGTGTTAAACTGTCAATTAAAATTGTAGATTTTAACTTATCACTGCATTCATTTTTAAATCCTTCTTTAAAATTTTAGTAAATTTTTAAGATTTTATTGTGAACATACAGTAATTGTGGTATGGTATTTCCAAAAAAACAACAATGCAGAATTATTGCTAATTTTAACCATTTTATGCTTTTTTCCCAAGTGACTAAAGGTACAGTTAATACTTATTTGTGTCTATATTCTGACTAAACATGTCCATTGGAACAATTATAAAAAAGTTTTAACACATTAGCAACCATATAAAATTTCCTAAAAAATTCTAAAAATATGACATTTTAGGAGCTTTTTTGTCAAATTTCAGGGCTTTTCAGGCAAACCTTACAATTAATTTGGAGGTCTGAAACTTCATATACTCTCTATTCGGATCAAAAGGAATGGGAAAAACCCTGAGGAGCAAAGGTTTTTTTTAAAGTTTTCTTTGGATACACCCTAACGTGACACGGTGCGTTTTAATAATCAGAAACACATTCATATAAATTATAAATCCTTTTGATAGAAAAATTTTGAAATTAAGTTTTTCTTATAAAACTAATCAGGTCCTAGTGATGTGTTTTCCTTAATTTCTGCCGTAATCGACTTTTCAGCACATTCTTTAACTTCTGCACTCTCCTCACAGGACAATATTTTTTAATAATTTTGTAACTTAAAAAACAACCTGTTTACGTCGTAAATTTGGCTTCATTTCTTTCATTAAACTTAAAATAAATATTAACATGCGATGGGAAATAGTACTCCTTTTCTTCAACCTGCACACCTTAGGCCCGATACCTGATTTCACTGAAGATCCGTCGTGTATGTGGGCTGTCTGTTTGCTATATCTGACGCCGTGGGTCAAATACCATCCTGATGGTGAGGAGCGGAAGTTTGAAGAACGGGTATAAGCTCATGTGTTGTCCTTGTCATTTGTTTGAGGTTCAAAATTGCGAGGTTCGAACCTAAATAGCACTGGTGTTGCTTCAGCACGGGACGTTAATCTAACTAAACTGAACCAACAATTTTCTTCAATAATGAATTTTCTCTTTGCTGCCTGAAATATAGTTTTGAACTTCTATATATTTTCATTCTTTAACTAATAATAATATAGCCACACAGGATTAAATGTTTGATTTTTCTTGGAGTTGAAAATAGTTCATGAAGCAGCATATCAATAATCACTTTTCAGTGACACATCTTCGATAAATTTATATCAGATTTCTTGTTTTTAATCTCACATTATGAAGTATGTTAAGAAAATTCATTAAATACGGTCATTAACTAAATATTTAGTTTGCTTCAAACAATAATTTAGCTAATGGATTTTCATTTATATTTATAAACGCAAAAAATGTGTGGTTCGCTAACTATCACGAATGAAGTGTACAAGGTGCTAAGATATGGGGCAATATAGATTCCAAAATTATTTTTCTATACCTAATATTCGGCATTTTTTATAAATTAGCGTATAAATTTATTTATATTCTTAACGAAAATTTTTATAACTTTTAAAGTGCATTTTAATTCAACTAATCTATCATTTGCCTCATATATTTTACTCCTTTAAATGAAATCCGTGGAATCACCACTGAAAAAATTTGATTGAAAGTACAAATGCAAATATGCCAAATTTCAACTTCAAATTTTAAGATTTAGAGGTGAATTAGGAATCCTTGTAATGAAGTAAACAAGGCATTGAATGCGTCGAAAAATGTTTTGACAATCTCATATGAAGGGAAATAGATTTATTTCAAGCTCATGGTTTTGGTTGGAATGTATAATGCATGTGAACAGTTCCTATTTGTATTCGCCGTTATTAATGAGAAATTCATCAACTCTTTTTAATGATCTGTGCTCTTTAGAACAAGATTCACTGTGCGGTCAAAATATTACAAAGCTATTAAAAAAGTTAATTCACACTTAGATTTGATATACACCTGATATACATCATTGTATGGCCGGAACAAGGTGTAGATCTTCAGATAAATATTTCTCCATTCCGACCTGAAGCCAATTATTCCTATAAATAAGTGTTATTTTTAAACACTGATACATTCTTTCCATTTATTACCTGGAATGTTTAAAAGGAATGTGATACTTTTTCATTGCGCACGACGACCCTGCTTACCCAAAGGGTGTAAAGCAAATCACGAGTCAGCGGGAAGAAAAATTCCATACAAATATTAAAATAACACAATGCAAATAATAGAAGTATAAAATGTAACACAAGAAATTAGGTAATACAGTACAAAACAATGTAAGTAAACTAATAAAATAAAAGCCATACAATACAAAATACAAACGTGAATATAAATATATTAAAATTTAAACAGCAGATATAATAAGTAATTACAAATGCAAATAATAATAAAATACAAATAAATATAGAAACGTCCATAAAATAAACAAAAATTTTAACTTAATAAATCTAATAAATAGTAAATAAAATATTCTGAAAAAACGAAGTCTGAGATATACTTCAGTAAAGAGAGAGGAAAAATATAAAAGACAAAACGATTTTGAAAAAGAAAAGAAACAACATCAAAACAATTTCTATAACACAATTTAGGATAATAAAAAAATTGATACTCGTACAAAAAATCCCGAATTCTGTAACATGATTTAGAAGTGGAAAAAGAAAGTCAGGTATGCCCGTGATACACTTGAGAAAGTCTATTGCATATGTTATCGCTTATTTAGAATATCTCCCGAATTTTAAAAGTTGCATTTTTGCTAAAGAGTAAAGAGTTAAACCACACGCTTTTAAAATTAATTGCTGGTTTTTGATGATGAGACAAGTAATGTGGTTGGACAACTGAGTCAGCTATGGAAGCAAAGTAAACTCATACTTTAGCTGTACACCTGCACAGATGAATCTGAGTTTCATCCTACGAGATGACAAGACCCATTGTTCCGTTGGAAGGAAACTTCGCAGCCGTGTACGAGTATACACTATAGGCAGTGGTATTAAGTACATTATGAGAAAATACTTCAAGAGAGATCAAGAAATGCGGTGCACTTCAGGACGGCGAACTTGAATTGTTGCCAGTATGGAGTATCAGTCGAGGAAATCGGCTTCTTTGTGTTTTCTACCCATTTCTTTCGTATTAGTTTAGTTTAGTTAAAGTAAACCTTTTATATAGCGGGCAAGATGTATGGCTGTGTTTATGTCTGGGCCCGAATTCGATGCTCACTCATAGTGAAAATAGCTTCTTGCTTTTTTAATGGCACTATAGGAATCACTGGGGAACTGAACCTAATAAAATCCATCCGTTTAGAAGCTCGTCGTGTTCAGGGTTTAAATATACTTTGTGATTTACCTAACTATATTTGAATTACAATCTGTCATACTGTTCCCCTTCTGTTTTTGATGATGTTTCAGCGTTCACCAGTTTTCCCACTCAGCTGCCTTTTTCCATGTTCTTTTCCTTATTGCTCAACTACTACTCTCTTAATACACGTAGATGAATGGAGAATACCAAAAATATTATGTTTAGAAATGCTGAAGCCCATTCTTAACAAACCCTATGTCTAGCCTAACTCAAATTATTCATCTGGCCCATTTGTTAATAACCATAGTGATAAGTATTTCTGCTCAGATATAACCTTCATTATCTAAGAATATCATGTAAGTTATATTGCCAAGTATCACTGCCGGAGTAGACCAGGATAGCAAATGCAGGGTTAAATGTTTTTTGTCTTGGAATGAACAAATTCAGAGTATTTTTTAAGTTATCCAAATCTTGCTGCTTTGAATTTCTAATAATAAAAATATTTTAAAGGTTGACTCTTCATTTCTAATTCATAATATCAGGTTGGGTAAAAAGTTTTCCGCCAAGGGGAGACACCTCCGCGCCAACAGCTATCATTTCTATGGTTGTTAGCCTTTCCACAAACGGGTTTTAGCATTCGAAAACTGAAAATTGGATCTACACGATTGTGTAATTTGTTTGTTGAAAATTTATTATCTTGCGCGTCAAAAAACGTTTAAAATGGAGCTATCACGTCAACAGATCAGAAAGATTTTGTACTATGAGTTCCGTAACAAACTCATTGCGACTGAATTCCAAGAAATGTGTGAAAGTTTAGGCATCGATACTGTTTCTTATGATACAGTCAAAGTTTGGTTTCGGAAGTTTAGGGCTGGAAATTTCCATATTGAAGATGAACCACGTTCTGGCCGCCCTATTGAAGTTGATTGTGAGCAGTTAAAGCAAATCATTAATCAAGACAGAAATATTTCAACAAGAACTATTGAGTTAGAGCTTGACGTTTTCCATAAGAAAATAGTTAAAACTATGAAACGCATAAATGTAACGTTTCAGTTCAACCGCTGGGTGCCTCACGGATTGACTGCTGAAGACAAGCGCAAGAGAAAAGCAGCCTGTTTGGCTCTGCTCAGAGATCAAAGGAAAGAGAAAATTCAGGACAGAAATGTGACCAGTGATGAAAAATGGCTGTACTACAACAATACAAGCCGCAAAGAAGGGAGGTCAGCACCTGGGGAATCAGCAGGATCGGTTGCAAGACGAGACCTAATTAACAAGAAGGTGCTTCTCTGTATCTGGTGGGATTGTCGCGGAATTATCTACAAAGAATACTTGAAAAGCTGTCAGATTATCAACAGTGCAATATACAGCAGTATGCTAATCGAAGTTCGTAATGCCATTCGCGAAAAACGAAGAAACGAGTTCAGAAGGAAGGTGATTCTCTTTCATCAAGATAGCGCCCGGCCGCATGTTAGTACGAGGACCGACTGGACACTCTACAAGCTGGAGTTAGATTTGATACAACATCCACCATACAGCCCAGACATGGTCCCTTAGGATTTCTATCTGTTTTCATATCTGCAGCTTCATCTTGATGGCTCAATCTTCAATTCAAATGAGGAGGTCATAAATGAGGTCCATCTCTTTCTGGACTCGCGCATGCCACAGTTCTTCGCAGAAGGGATTGAAAAGTTGCCAAAACGTTGGCAGACGATTGTAGATGTGAACGGAGATTACTATCCTGAATATCTGTGCAGTTTTCGTATGTATTTATCATTTTAAAATAAAAAAATTTTGGCGGAAAACTTTTTACTCAATCTGATACTTTAGAATTAATTATGTATTTAACTTCCAATTTTGCTCTAACATTTCAATCAAAGACAAAAGAAGAGGTTACATAATTTTAAGCAGAAATTGCGCAGGTCAGGATTTCGTAAATAAAGGCTAATTCATTTTAGCTTCTTCCTGTTACTGATTTAGATCTTGGTGAATTATCTAAGCAATTTAATTTCAAGATTCATCTTGTGCATGTGATATAAATTTAAATTCTTAAGTATATACTCTTACCTGCAAGGCACAGCTTTATTCAGGGTTAATAATGGCACAGATCATTTAACAAAAACAGGAAAATTGCAGTCAGTTAACAGCTTATTCACAATTTTCTAAATATTATATTATTCCAAAAATAAGTATGTAATATTTGTATGAGAGCAATTGACAATAAAAGTATACATGCCTTAATATATTTTTAAAATACAAAATAAAACATGTTTTGAGGCTAATAGAAAAAAATTCAACAAAATATATATTCCTCTTACTTATTGCATTGTTCCCCTTTTGTCTTACCAGGGGTACAGATTAGCATAGATCTAATTTATTAACGCACTAGTTTTGGACAGATATTTGTGCTTTTATGTCAATAACATTTTAATTTACTCATGGAGCCATTCTAACATTCCGCGAATCACTCTGTAGAGAGCTTTTATGTTCTGTCGTGATTGTATCACTCTCTATCTGCTATTGATGGATTTAATGTTAAGGAAAGAGGCTGAAAATGGATAATTTCACAGGTAGTTTGAAGGGAATGTACAGCTTATCTTCTAGTGACTTTAAAATAGGGGTAAAGCACTTGATCTTTCCTGTTTCTTCCTCAGGATTCTATTATAAAGCGGTATCAGATCAAGTAGCGATTTGATTATATTATTTTAATACAGAGATTCTGAGGGAGGAACTTTAAAATGAGTTTCCTTAAATCCGTTTTGAAGTATATTTGTATATTCCATTTTCTTATAATCTAAATGATAAGAAACTTCGCTACTCCTTTAGTCTAACTATTATATGGTTCTTTCTGATTACTTGTTCAGAAAGTTTATCAGAAAATGAACCAATCCTCCTAAAATTTCATATACAATAGAAAGGTTGACCCAAGGAAAATAGTATAGACAATAGTCCATCAACTTTCTGGCAGTTATGAACGTTAAGGATTAAGATTCATGGATGAAGAGTCAAGTAAGCTCTGTTCTCAAATTGAAGTAAAAAGTATTTGAAAGATTCGGTTGTTTTTTTCACAAATTTAGTTATAGGGCATGCGGACTGAAAATAAAAACTTAAATGTAAGTAAATTTCAATACTTTCAAATACCATAACGGTAAATATATAAAATGATGCTTTGAAAAACTTTTGAGAAGCAGTTATATGAAGTCTACTGATTAATTTGCAAAATAAGGAAATATTTTCTTCTTTCCATATTTTCTTCAAATATGACTGTCTTAAATATTTTCTGTACAATAAAAACATTGTGAAATAAATATGATGTATATATTTTACTTAAATAAATGCATATATGATGATAAACAGTAAGTATATATAAAGATAACGAGAAAAAGAATCTCATTTATTATAGCAATATTATTATTATTATTATTATTTACACGCTGGAACGGGATTTCCTGCTGACGACGAGTCCCGGACGTTAGCGTTCTGTATTTGTTGGTTTGTTCTCTTTCTTTCTCTAAAATAGTACTGTGTGATTTCTTTTCTTAATATTTCTCAGCCAATACCCCTATAATAATATAATGCCAAAATGCAGCAATACGTATTGCTGCATTTGGGCATTCACCGGCTTAATGAAAGTTAAAGTTTATCTAATTTAGTTTTAGAATTTATGTTTACAGTAGGTGAACTTTTCCCTCGTATCCGTTATTTGAATTAGGTTTTCTTTGGTTCAAGTATTAATTTTGTGATGATTATCGCTCTTTTTGTATTTGAATGTCTTTAATCTTGGTGATTGGTTTTTGATTGTTTTTGTATATATATATATATATATACATGTATTTATAATTCTTACACAAGCCTGCGGATTCTGAATACGTCGGTGCATTTTATTTTCTTCTTTACACGTAATGATTTTCTGTATTACAATGATTTTTTCCCTGATTTATTCTCAATAATATGCAGATTGTACAATGCAGATTTTTCACTATATGAAGTCAGCTAAGTCATTTTTCCTTATATGAAGTCAAGATAAGCAAATATAAAAGGAATGGATATGTTTTATTAATATATTTGAAATGCACAATTATTGACTTCATAAAAGTTTCTTCCATTTTTATTTATATATCATATTCAATTCATTTGAAGTCATATATATTTTAAACAATCAATAATATGAAAAATTGAATCATGAAATAATGATTAATGCTTGTCTTAAAATGTCTTTGGAATGAATGAAAAAGGTAAAGAGCATTCATGTTTTCAGTCTCACCAGTTTAAAAAAATCTGAACTTCAGCTATATTTTAATTCGTAAATAAATAACACCGAACTGAAATTACTCATCAAAGTATTAAATCTTTTTCCTATTGTAACACAAGTTTCATTAACCTAATTCGAAACTGGGGAAATCATGAAGCAGAATTTTATCGGAAAACAAAATTAAATAAATTTCGATATAAAAGAATGAACTATAATATTTTAATTTAATACTAATCTTAAAATGCTTTTATAATATGAAAGAAAAAGAATTGAAATCCAAAAAACATTTATCTTTATAGATAGTTAATTTATTTAACTGAAAATACTTTGTCATGATTTTTTATATATTTTATTTTCTTCTGCTTTTCTAATGCTTACCCGTTTTTTTTATTCCTTTCATAATTGAGGCAGTCAAATATCTTTAAATTAGTAGCCATGCTGGTAAAAAAGGAATTACGTTTAGTGTGTAAGAGAAATCTTTGAAATTTATGAGTACCTAAATCATTTTTTTATTTTAAAATATTTTTATCAGAAATAAGATAAGAATATTCATAAAATTCAAATGTTTTTTT
>BGPR01046791.1:0-11956 GCA_013235015.1 Araneus ventricosus
GTGGTGTAGTAGCAAAATAGCAGTGCCGGGACGCTCTAAAAGCAATGCCGGGACGCTCTAAAAGCAGTGCCGGGATGATCTAAAAGACAAAACAAATGCCTATAAAAACCAACACGTGAGGTCTTTAACTCTCTGAACCCGGCTAGAGTAAGAATTCCAGTACCTCAAAAACTGAAGTAAATTGTCGTTCACGAAAACAGAATGAAATCCTTCCTGTCTTTACTGAAATTCCAGGAGGGCGATACCCAAGTTTGGGAGATCAATTGTCAACAAAGAAATGAACCGCTTTTCTCCCGTAAAATTCACTCAGGTGCCCGAAATCGCCTGAGTCCGGCGTCTGTCGAATGGGGCGTTTAGAGGCGGGGATAGGGCTCATAGGGTTAAACACCTTTGTGGGTCAGTGTCTGACCCGCGGGTTCGCCACCACTACTCTAGTATAATGCTTAAGGTAAAATGAAGTGAAGAGAAATAATTCACATTTGCGAAAACTGGAAAATATTCATTTTTTTAAATTCTGAGTATTATACAGTCGTGGACGTCTGCCCTCACTTTAAAGTGGTTATAGGTATTAGGTTTTTATCCGTTTATAACATAATACGATACATAATTTAACCCTTCAACCGGCTGGAACGTAGAAAGTCGCTCTCTGACGACTATTCTAAAACCGGCTCCGTCGCAGAAAGTCGTTCTCCGATTATTACTCTTAAACCTGCTCCGGCGTAGAAAGTTGCTCTCTGTTTATTACCCGAAAACCGGCTCCGAAACATTTGCGTTCACCATTTAGCCACAGAGAGGCCGTTTTCAAAGCATTCAGCTGAAATATTTTTGCCGTTCAAAGGGTTAATGTAATTTTATTTTTAATCCATGAGGAGTTTGTGAAATATTCTAACATTGATCTAATCCATGTTAATAATATAAGAAACACAGTAATCAATTAAAAAATTGCATTTCGCCCCAGTTAAAAAAAACTCAAAAAGAAATGCAATGGAGTCCATTCGTGCGAATTTACAATCCCACGACAAGTGCAGATGCCATCTTGCATCTTATTGCACATTTTCTGCACTGCGCTCCGATATCACGTCCGCTTTTCTTCCGTCGATGCACAATGGACTCTATATATAAACTGACAGGCCACACTTGATATGTCACGTGAGGGCTCAGAAGAAACCACAGAAGACTCCGTAGAAGAAAGCATCTCACTCTATAAAGGAATCCTTTCAGATACACTGTTGCTGGAAAGTGGAACTCTAAAACATTTCAAAAGCACTTTTAACCGAGCGAAGCGAGGTCTCTGTTTCAACTCGACCATTCAGCATTTTGTCTGTTTGTCTGCAAATTTATTTTTTAAGCAGTCACGACAAAATGCGCTGTTTGATTTTCTTCGGATATGGCGTGAAAGTTCCTTGAAGTCATTAAAAACGATGTATGTGCGAAGATTTTTTTACTTTTGATTCAATTCCAAGATGGTGGCTGTTTTAATGTTCCCATTTCATGAAATATGCAGCTTTTTTCCAACGATTGTAGCCAAACGGAACTGCTTCATAATACCTCCAATCGAATGATATTTTATTGTAATTTTGTCAATGCTGATAAAAGCAGACATTTAATTGTAATTTTGTGAATATTGATAAAAGTACAGACGTGTAAGTGATTCGCCTAAACCTCTATCGACTGCGATGAAAAGCAGATTTTTGTTTGTTTTTTTTTTCTTTGGGGAGGGGGACGCGCAGCTTACTGTTCACAGTACAATTAGTATTATCGATTTAAAAGGAAACATGTTTCACATTGCTACTAATGTTGTTAAATATTTTGTCAATGCAAAGTAAATAACTGCATATTCTTTATATGTTTTACTTTCTCGTATACGAAGTATACAAAGAGAAAGTATTGTAATCGTCGAAAAATTCGAACTCGAGATTTTGACGAATCTCCACGTTTTAGACCTCCCGGAGTCCGAAAAACACAATTTTGGAATTATGTCTGTGTGTCTGTCTGTCTGTCTGTGTGTGTGTGTGTCTGTCTGTGAACACGATAACTCGAAAACTATTAGAGCTACGGGGATGAAATTTGGTATGTGGTCTTTACACATAATTTGTAGGTTTCTATCAAATTTTGGACAAAATCCGTCAGCTGAAAGTCTGCCTGTCTGTATGTCCGTGTTAATGCGAACACTATAACTCAAAAACTTGAATAGCTAGATGGATAAAATTTGGTGCACAGTTTTATCGTCATGAATGTAGGTCCGTATAAACTTTTGGGCCAAATTTGGGTTGACTGTCTGTCGGTCTGTATAATCGCATACTTGTTAAGCATCTCCATGTGCATGCGTACTGGTAGTAATCTCTGGTAGCAAGCGGAAGGATTACGTCACTTTGTCCTTGAGACGGAGTTTGTGATAGATTCGTTTTATCTCCTGTTTTGTGTTCGCTCGCTCGTGCCCCCGCATTAGCGGAGCTTGCTAGAGTGAAAAGCTTAAATATTGCTAAGTTTTAATACATACTAAGTTTTAATACTCTTTAAGTATGATTCTTCACCTAAATATTTTACAATCACTATAATCTACAATGAAAAACCTTCTGATATTCGTTGCATTCTGGGTTACAGTGGGTTCGATTTTTTTATCCACGCAGGGGGAGGGGAAATGATAAATTTTTGAGCAGTATACGAGAAAGTTTAGGGGAAGTCACTCCCACTGGTTTTCTTTCGTTTTCCAGAATTTCATTTAGTATTACTATTCGATCTTCGAAGAATCCTAGAGCACATCAGAGCGGACAGCTTTCTTTTAAAGAAAAGTGTCGAAAATATTGTAAAAATAAGTGCAAAGCGACGGAAAATTGCACCTGTGCATTCCAGTTTCTAAGAATTCTTCGAAAACTCTTATTTGTGCCCATGAATCTGAGAGGTGTTATCGAAATGTTGTGTGTTTCTCCGCCAAGCCTTTTACTCTTCCCCAAAAGCAGTAGAAAAAGAATATGACAGTTTTATTCATTTATTTTTATTTTCCTTTTCTAACCCTGAAGGTTGTGGAACTCAAGAATTCCTGGAAACGAAATGGGGTTCTTTTCTCGAAATGTTTACTTTTAAGATACCTTTTGAAAAGTTCCAAATTCAGTCTCAAAGGGATGTGTCAAAGTATTTACAACCGTAGTTGAGTTGAGTTTGAATACAGAGATATTTTGAGATCCGACAGCTGATTTCTATTTTGATTTCCAGAGAGGTTTTTTCCTGTAAAGTAGAACTATTTTTATTATATTGTGACAAAAATCGTCTTGTGGGTGTACGTGAATGCAGTCCAATAAGCAGGATTACAAAAATAAAGCTCTTTATTTTACAGGTATTCTAAGCAAAGAAACATAACACAAATATTAAAACATCACTTGTAAAAATTCACAACAGAGTTACCATTAAATCTTAACACAGCGCTCAAAGGTTTCTTGTTAACTCACCAGCTTGCTTGCAGGTCAAATTCCAACTGACTCTTCTTGGCTTGAGAGCTTGCCTATAGACTTTTCAACAGGAAGTGACTTCATTACGTAGGAAGTGACGTAATCTCTAGAAAGTTCATGAAACCAGTAGAAATAGGTGGAAAGTTTGAGGTCCTTCTAGAAAATTCCCTTTGTCGCCAAAGTCGCCAAGTCGCCAAAATTAGCATCTCAGGGAAATAACTTTATAGCTTTGTAACAATATTGAAACGGAACGATTTCGTTTGTTAAGATGAATAATTTATAAAACAATGTTTCAAGAATTATCTTTATTTTCCTTATAATTTTTTTTCCAGATCGATAGAAATTATGACCTTTTTTTCTATATCACCTTATTGCTCAAAACTTCTAACATGTACAGAGGCGTGTTCCATGATAACATTCGTTCGAAAATCTTTTAAATGATTAAATTGCTTCCCAAAGTGTAAAAGTATAGGAAAATTAGCAATTGTATCGTACATTTCGGACATAACTTGCTTTCAATAGAGGCAATTCAGGTGACGTCACAATAACATGGGAAACGTAACTGCGCGTGTCAATATTTAACTGCCCATTGTCTTAAGTTGTCCTGTGACATCAGATCGTTTTTGCTGTTGCAAGATTAATATCTGATTCAGAGATTAAATTGGTGCAGTGTAGGGCAGAGACGCCGAATTTGGGCCGGTGCCTAGATAGGACCGGTATCAAAACTTCAATTCTATTTGAATATTTGGGCCGTAAAATAGGCAAATTGTGCTGCAACGATGCAAATGGTGTGTATGAAATCTTTTTAAGAGAAAGCGCGGTATGGTTACAATTAAAGAACAACAACATTTTCGATATCATCAGTTCATCATTTTAACAAAAGACAACAAGACCTTACGCTGTTTCAAAGTAAGCAGGAAAATATGCTACCATATCATCGGATAGGAAATATGTTTGGATACATTTTACTAGAATAATTTTATTAAAATGGTTTAAAAATAAGTTATGGAGTTCTTGTTATTGTCCAAAAGCTGCCTATATTGGACCAAAAATGGTTATCTAAATTGGACCATTTAAATCAATGGGGTTATTATCTTAAACTAGGAATAAATCAAAAAGCAGTTTATCACCTCTAGTAGTGCTCATAAATTGGAATTGGAACAGGTCAAAGCAAAAGAACAATAAAAAGACACTAAAGCCACCGAATGATGGATTAAAAAGTACAAAAACTAAAAATACGTATCATCGGTGAGAAAACAAAGAGAGAAGAGGATCTAAGGATGGGAAAAACCTACCGGTTCTTTTTTTCGGTTAACCGGTTTTTCGATTTTTTTTTGTTCCGATTATAACCTGTTATTTTTTTAAATCCAATAACCGGGTAAAAAAACGTGTCGTAAGATAGGCTCGATTTTAGGTTCGATCTAAAATTTACCAAGTTATGAAGTTTTAAATTTCATCATCTTAGGCAAATCAACGACAACGGCTTCCTCGAGCCGTCTGTTGTTTGACGGATTACTGAAAGAGTCTTTATGAACAGATAAATATTGGCCAATGGATTGATTTCCTATAAAAGCAATATTAATAAAAAAATGTCTACAAACGGAGGGGCGTTGTAAAAAAACTAAAACCGGTTATTTCAAAAACCGGTTACTTTGAGCGGTTATAACCGCCAGGTTAAACCGGAGGTGGCAAAAACCTGAATAACCGTAACCGGTTATTTTCACAATAACCGCCATCCCTCAGAGGAGCTGATACAGAGCAGAGAACGTCATGTTTGGAATTGTATGCTGGTGCGAATTAAAGAATAAAAAAATATGTTTGCTTTAACTGTGCTTAAAGAAATTGGTGGTCCAATCTGGACAACCAATGGTCCAATCTGGACAACCAGTGATCCAATCTGGACAACCAGTGGTCCAATCTGGACAATCAGTGGTCCAATCTGGACAGCCAGTGGTTCAATCTGGACAACCAGTGGTCCAATCTGGACAGCCAGTGGTCCAATCTAGGCTAGTAATTTCCTTGATTTCACCGATGACGGATTATTGAAACTTTTATTCTTTCCTAATTTAGAGTGCATTTCATAAAGCGTTAAATGTACTGTTCTAAAGATAATAAACTACAAAAAATTATATTACTTGTTTTTGTTCAAAATTACTTCTCCATTACTGCATTAAGTGGTCCAAATTTGGAGACTCTTCCCTATTTGTCGTCCGTCGTATAAGCAATTATTCACGACTTGGCACTTCTCCTAACCCTAAATTGCTATAAGAAAATGATATCTCTTGATTTGCGAAAAGAAACTTCACGCTAATGCAAATAAAGATATCGGTAGAAGATATTGTTAGGAGGCTGTAAATTTGTTCCCCTGACATGCTAATCTTATGACAAGATAGAGAGTTTTACTGTGGTTTTACTGGGAATCAAGCTAATGAACCCCGACCTTGGTGGCAATTTCGGCGACCATATTGGCGACTTGGGAAAAAATTGGCCACAAAATGAAGCTTCTAGAAAATTCAAGAATTATTGTCCTATCTCTAATGGGCACGGAAATTTAGAGAACCTTCGAGAGACTTCTATGTGACGTCACATCCTATCGGAAATGGTATAAAAAGCAAGCTACACCAACGAGGAATCAATCGTCTTTGGAGCTTTGACCGCAGTGAATGCTGGCAAGCTGATAGACATTAAGCGCTACTGAAAATGCTCTTACTGATATTTATCAGTGATCTGCTATCTATTTGTGTTATTAATTTATAAAAGTGCTGGTTAGTTTTGTTAGTTGTACTACTTTTTGTTTTCTGAAATAAACAGGGAATACAAAGTACGTAGGGCACACTACACGGAATAAAGAGTCATTATTTTTTATTATCCTGCTTGTTTGACTGCATTCACGTACAACCACAGGACGATTTTCGTGACAATATAGTTTTTTGACCTGGCATTTAAAAAACTGAGAATTATATATAATGTCAAATTCTCTTAAAAATATATTTCCATGTATAGTGTTGCCATAATAGCCAAGCATTGATACAGGACGCTTAAATGCTAAATAAATGATACATGAAAAAAGTGGGCATGTAATGGTTTATTTTACTCTGATAAAAATTCAATGAAGTTTAAGCGATCTAATAAAATGAACAAGTACAAGTGATAATCAGCGGGAGTGACCTCCCTGAAACTTTCTCGCATACGACCAGTAATGTGGGATGG
This sequence comes from Araneus ventricosus, assembly GCA_013235015.1. Taxonomy (NCBI): domain Eukaryota; kingdom Metazoa; phylum Arthropoda; class Arachnida; order Araneae; family Araneidae; genus Araneus; species Araneus ventricosus. Next base: position 6,657 of record BGPR01046791.1, read on the forward strand.
GTAAACACCCAGTGGGTAGGTAAATATTTTTGGGGTATTTACCCAAGGCCTTATTTTGAAAAAGAAATTATGAATGGTGATTTACAATGAAACATATAAAATATCTGAATTCCAAAAAACTTTATATTTTGCAAAAAAATTGCGTATGTTCGAAATTCTTACGCGCGCTGAGGTACCACAACTTTATTTAGCGTTTTTGAGTAAGAAATCTTACTCTAGATATCGCACAACATTTCACTACACCTCTGGTTAATCACAGGAGTCCATCAGGAGAATATCAAAAAGAAGTTTCGTTTTGGGGATTGCCATAATTTCCGAAGCTCGTGTTTGCGGCTCGCTTCAATTTCCGCCAAGGTCAAGCGCTAACCATACTCACTTGAGTAAAATAAGCGAATCACTCGCCAACACACAATCGTAATGTGCATTTTGAACTAAATATACAATTTGAACACCTGTTTTTTTATTGGGCACAGATCTAGAATTAATGTTAGCATCCGCGATATCAAGTTTTATTTATCTAAGACAAAGGGCTTATGAGATACAGGTATGCGATTATACAGACCAACAGACAGTCAATCCGTTGACGGATTTGGCCCAACATTTTATAAGTACCTACATTCATGACGATAAAACCGTGTACGAAATTTTATCTATCTGGCTTTTCAAGTTTTTGAGTTATAGTGTTCACATGACAGCGGACATACAGATAGACAGACTTCCCTTTGACGGATTTTGACCAAAATTTGAAAGAAACCTACAAATTATGTTTAAAGACCACATACCACATTTCATCCCCGTAGCTCTAATAGTTTTCGAGTTATCGTGTTCGCAGATACACAGACATACAGACACAGAGACATAATTCCAAAATTGTGTTTTTTGGAGTCAGGGAAGTCTAAAACATGGAGATTCGTCAAGATCTCGAGTTCGAATTTTTTGACGATTACAATACTTCTTTTACTTACAATTCTTTCTTTTTTTGACGATTACAATTTTTTTTCAATGCTTCGTATACGAGAAAGTGAAAACGTTCTGTGGCTGTGTGGTGGAAACAGCCCAACACGCAGGATAATGGAGAATGAAGGTTTATTCACAAATATTCAGGGAAAAAACGTAGCACAGGTAACAGGAACTAAATAAAATTGTGCTTAAAACGAATTTTTCGTTATTTATGAATGAAAATATGGTCAAAAATAAGATGGAAGATTCTTTACGCTATATATAATTTTTACTTCGTGACAATTTCTTTCTCTCACATAAAATGCATTCTCTTTTTAAAAGGTGAATTTAAAAATGAATCAGCCTTCTTCGCTGTTCAAAAATAAAGAAAACTCAATAATCAATAGAATGACATGAGACTAGATTGTCATTATTTTGATGATGCAAATTAAGCTAAAGTGATCGATTTAATATTTTTCCATGATGATTTAGCGAAATCTTAAGATCTTTATATGAAACAAAGCAATTAATTCGTAAATGACATTGTCTTCTAATTCAGATTAAATCAAATGAATTTATATCGAAGAAAATATTTCTCTTCACAACAAAATTCTCCTCTTCGATACTTATGCACTGTACTGGAAAGTGGAATTCGAAGAATTTGAAAAACGGTTTGATATCTGCTTAAAACTGAAAACAACGCTTCAGATTAATATAAATATCTGGAATATATTTTTCAGATCGAAGTAAATACGAGCATCTTTTTTTTCACTTTCTAAAATTTCAATTTCTGTTACCTTTGCAGCTATGCGAAATTCAACGTAACATCCCCGAGTATAAACAATTTTCTTTAAAAAATAACCGTCAAAAAGGAATGAAAAAAAGTATGAAAAACGATGGAATCTTGCATCGCGTCATGAAAGCAAGAACCAGAATCGTTTGCGTATCCACCAGCTTCCTTGCCAGATGCATTTCTAGTCCAAGAATTCTTAAGGAGTTCGAGAAATGTTCCTTTATTCATGTGTATGAATCTGAAAAAAATGAATTTTTTCATCGAAATTTTGTCTTCTTTTCTTCGTCTAACTTTCTACTTTCCAGACGCGCAGAAGGAAGAAATATCTATAGCTTTTTTATTTATTTACTTCCTTTCCTGGGCCCTTAAGGTTCCGGAACTCAAGAATTTATTCAAAACCTAATGATGTTCTTTTCCCGAAATTCTATCTTTAACAAGTCTTTTGAAGGTTCCAAATTCAGTCTGCAAGCGATGTGTCGGCCCATTTACAAACCGTTGGTATGTTTTGGCGTAAACTTACGTCCCTCCATAGTGGTCTAATGGGGTGTTGGGAAAAGAAAAAATTATGACTCTTTTCTTGGTAAAGTTGAACGCTTATAGCTCCGCAACCAAATAACATAGAGAATTGGTTTTAGTTTCATTTAACAGAGAAAGGTGGACATTGAAGATTGCAAAAAGAATTTTAGAATTTGGAATTACGGTTTAGTAACAGTCGAGTTGCAAAATTGGTGAAAATCACGATGAATTTTGACGACGTCACAGCGATCGTTGCGCGCGTACACAGTGACCAACCTAGCTTCCCGCGCTATCTCATACCTAACTATCTGGCGGCCTCAGTCGCTTCCTGCAGTCGGTTGTGAGTGGTATATTTACAGGATTTTCCAAATTTTGTTTCGTAGAAATTTCTATAATCTGCCAATTATTTTATTAAACATCATTTTAATCTCAATATGGTTCCTACAAACTATCCAAGTGCATTCTGCAATCATTCATCGATCTTACATTCACGCGAAATATTACTCCAGAATTGTTGAATTACGTTTGCTATTTCTCGTACCATCGTCCGATTTTACATAAGACCGTTACTAACAAAAATTATATCCGATGTTAATAACATGAATAAATATATTACATTTGAAAACAAGAATTTTTTTCGCGAAAAAATCACGAATCAGTCTCATAAACATGCCAAGATTCATAAAGAGTTACTCAGTCACATAATCTCAGAGTCAAAGAGTTACTCCAGTACATCTCCGCGTCACAAAGAGATTTACTCGGTCGCATTCTCAGAGTCACAAAGTTACTCCAGTCGCATAATCTCAGAGTCAAAGAGTTACTCAGTCACATAATCCTCAGACTCACAAAGAGGTTACTCCAGTCACATATCTCAGACTCACAGAGTTACTCCAGTCATAATCTCAGAGTCACAAAGAGTTACTCCAGTCGCATAATCTCCGCGTCACAAAGAGTTACTCCAATCACATAATCTCAGATTCACAAAGAGTTACTCCAGTCTCATAATCTCCGCGTCACAAAGAGTTACTCCAATCATCAGATTTCAAAGAGTTACCTCCAGTCATACTCAGAGTCACAAAAGAGTTACTCCAGTCACATAATCTCAGAGTCCAAAGAGTTACTCCAGTCACGCAATCTCAGAGTCACAAGAGTTATTCCAGTCGCAATCTCAGAGTCACAAAGAGAGTTACTCCGATTCCAGCTTTTCAATCTCAGAGTCACAAAGAGTTACTCCAGTCAGCATAATCTACAGAGTCACAAGAGTTACTCCGTTCACTAATATCAGGTCACAGAGTTACTCCACGCAATCCTAGAGTCACAAGGTTACTCCACGTCATAATCTCAGAGTCACAAAGAGTTTCGTCCATAATCTAAGTCATAGAGTTACTCGGTATATCTCAGTCAAAAGGCTACCAGTCTCAGAGTCACAAGAGTTACTCCAATCGCATAATCAGAGTCACAAGAGTTACTCCAGTGCATGTCCAGGTCACAAAGAGTTACTCCAATTCCATTAATCTCAGGTCACAAGAGTTACTCAGTCATAATCTCAGAGTCCAAAGTTACTTCATTCACATATAATCTCAGATTCACAGAGTTACTTCAGTCATATAATCTCAGAGTCACAAAGAGTTACTTCCAGTCGCATAATCTCAGAGTCACAAAAAGTTATTTCAGTCGCATAGGGATACTTTAATCACATAGAGCTACTTTGTCAAGAGCTCACAGTTGGTAAAGGTAAGTTTTATATACGCCCCTCAATCCCAGCGGCCGTTTCGCAGAGACAGCCTCTGGTCGAATTTTTTGGATATGACTTCTAATTTTATTTTGATTTCTACGAAGGACTTATATGAAAGGTGCCACTTTGTTTCTGGGGACTGACAAACAAACAACTTTGTTTGTAATGTTTATAAGTAACTTATAGCTCTGCTTGAAAACAAATATATAGAATTCTACAATCTTAAATGAAAGACACTTTCGTATTTTCAATAAGATGTCTAATAAGTTTTATTCTGTATTTGCATATTAATTAAAAGTTTTAAAATGCTTATAAAAATTTTAGTTGGTACATCCTTTTGAGTCTCTTCTGAATGCTTAGACTTTTTTCTTGAAGTATAACGAAGTTTTCTACAAATAAAAATTTCTAATTCAAATTTATTATTGAGCACGCATTCACAGAGACACTTTCAGTTACACTTCTTCTCATGTAAAGCATTGAAAGAAAGTGGAAAATATTATTAAATTTGCGAACAAATACTTCATATAAATGCAAACATTAAGTTTAAAAATCTAGAATTAGGTGTAGTTTATTTATTTGGAATTAAAAAATATTGTTCATGTTCAATCCATTACAAAATAAAATCATGTGTTCTAAGTACTTAAAAATGAACTAAGATAAAACATTTTATTTTTATATTATGAAAAATAAAATGGCAATTTTTCTACGTAGCCTGTTATCTGCAATTCGTGACATTTTTTATTGAAATTTATTCCCTCCTAAAAGAGCAATTTTATTCTGAAAATTTAAAATAAGTCTTATTTTATTTCACCCAAAAATTCAAAAATTTGAAACAAATAGGTTAAACAAGGCAATTATTTCCACTTCGGACGATTATTGAAGGCATAATCTTCAAATTAAACGATAATAATTTTACACCTCATTATTCAAATTTAAAATCGAGGAGGCGGAGATTTCTCGTGAATCCTAGAAATAGAATATGTTTAGAATATACGCTTGAATTTAAAGAGGAGGTAAGAACTAAAAAATGTCAGTAACATTTTTTAAACAATTTTGTATGCATTGTATTCTTTTTGTTACGTTTAATATTCATTTATGTTCTGTGCATAGCATGTTCATCTTATGTTTTGCTTATATTCTTTGTCTCTCTTTTATATTCTTTTGTGTTCGGTGCATGTATTTTTTGTGTTGTTTTTATTACTCGTTGCGCTTTTTGTTTGCATTTTGTTTGTTGCTTTTATTATTTTGTGTACATATATTCTTTTTGCCCTTTTTTATTTCTTTATTTCTATACTTTTTTATTCTCAATGATATTTT